>PVJC01051863.1:0-11356 GCA_004026665.1 Murina feae
GTCCAGGGGCTATCATCAGTGTTTCAGTGTTGGTTGAGTACTTGGGGGTTTATTTGTTGTAGAAACTAGAGGAGGAGCTGTTTTCCCTTCCCCCAAAGGCTTGGACTCAGCAGTAGACTGGTTAGTTTCACTCTTGTCTGGAGGCTCTTTAACAAACAACTCCCACGCATGGGGGGGGGGGCAGAGGGCTCTGATGAGGAGTACTGGGGGAGGGGACCTGCCTCCACTGAGGCTGCAAGGGCCGCAGGTACTGGCAGAGATGGTTCAGGGGGGACTCCAGAGAGGCATGAGAGGAGGGCCAAAATGGCGGGGGTTAGAGAAAGCGGAAATGTTTTTCCTTATAGGCTTAAGTACTTTCTCCCAAGTGCCTGGGTCGAAGGCTTCTGAAAACCAGGGATTAAAGTGTAAGAAGCACTCCCACAGCTTCTAGAAGTTTTTCTTTCTTCTTTCTTTCTTTCTTTCTTTCTTTCTTTCTTTCTTTTTTTTTTTATCTTAAACTAGCCTACTCTGCAAATGGCGTGGAGAGCTCCCGCCTGAGGAGCGCATGCTTCGGGGGGAATATTGCCCATATTGCAGAGGGTCACTCACCTGGTCCGACGTGCTGGGTGCCCCACGTTCAGGCGCCATATGAAGCAGGGGATTTCCCAGGGGTGAGGACGGCGGAGCCCCTAGCGCTAGGACGCTTGCATGAACGACTCTGGAGACCAGGTTCTGGGACGCAGGTCTAACTTTATTGAGGAAGTACAGGTATTTATAGCGGAGGTGGCCAATCATGGAACACCATCTCAGGGGAGCCAATGAAAGTCAGGGTACTGTGTAGGCGGCTCTGGGAGGGGCTCAGGCGGGCGTTGCCATCTCCCTGGTGTGCCAGAAAGATCTGAAATGCTGGAGTAAGCTCACAGCATGCATCAGCCTCTGCACCGAGACAAAACCTCCTGTGCTCTACCTACAGTTAATCTCTTCCCATCCCCCCTTCCCCTTTCCCTCTGAGATTAGTCAGTTTCCTTCTTCTATGTCTCTGATTTATTTTGTCACCCATTTATTTTGTTCATTAGATTCCACATATGAGTGAGATCATGTGATACTTGTCTTTCTCTGTATGACTTATTTCATTTAGCATAATACTCTCCAGGTCCCTCCATGCTGTCTCAAAGGGTAATAAAAAGCTTTTGCACAGCAAAATAAACCAGCAAAATGAAAAGGGAGCCATTTGCCAATGATATATCTGATAAGGGCTTAATTCCAAAAATATATATAAAGAACTCATACAACTTAACAAAATTAAGACAAACAACCCAATTTAAAAAAATAAACAAAGGACCTAAATAGACACTTCTCCAAAGAGGACATACAAAGACCAAGAGACATATGAAAAAGCGTTCAAATTCATTAGTCATCAGAGAGTTGCAAATTAAAACAACAATGAGGTATCACCTCACACCTGCCAGAATGACTAGCATCAACAAATCAACAAATGACAAGTGCTGGCAAGGATGTGGAGAAAAGGGAACCCTAGTACCCTGCCTACGGGAATGCACACTGGTGCAGCCACAATGGAAAACATATGGAGTTTCCTCAAAAAACTAAAAATTGAACTGCCATTTGACTCAGTGATCCCACTCCTAGGAACATGTCCTAAGAATCCCGAAATATCAATCCTAAAGAATATATGTGCCCTGATGTTCTTAGCAGCACTGTTTACAATAGCTAAGATCTGGAGAGAGCCCAAGTGCCCATCAGTAGATGAGTGGTTAAAAATGTGGTACATTTATATAGTAAAAAAGAAACTTAGAAGTAGGTTTTCTTATACATTACGTCTAAAATGGCAATGTTTCTTAAACTAATGGCCTCAGAGCATTGTCAAATTAACTTAGTGGGTCTCAAGAGCAGGTTTATCTGTTTAAGCAAAATAAGATGAGATAGACTAGAATGTGTTGCAGATAGTAAAGATAACCATTTAAGAAATGTTTCATTTAGAGAAAATATATTTGTTTGTATACTGGTTCTGTTGTATAATGCTTTTACCTTATGGGTTACCTTGCAAAAAGACCATTTTAATTAAACATTCAATTGCCTTCGTACTATTTCAAACAAGGGTAAACCTTTCCCGCAAAGCACACTTTCTTTTTTTCTTGGCAATGGAAAAGAATTATAACCTATTCATGGAAATTTCCTTGTTGATATTTTTTGGGGTTAAAAAGTGAAATTATGAATTGAAAATATAAATATATGGGAAACCTGATAGTGAATTGGTGTTTGGCACGTTGTGGCCCTTTCAGCCTTGAAATATATGCTCCTCGGTTTCGGGAAATTTTCTTGAATTACTTCTTTGGTAATCTTCTTCCCTCTATTTCTTTTGTGCTTCTTTTCTGGAACTTTTATTTGGATGTACCCCCTAGTAGACAATTTAGCTCATTTCTCATATTTTATTTTCTAGTGATATTTTGCTGTTTTTTTTGCTTTGCCATCTGGAAGATATGCTCCTGTGTATCATCTTAACCTTCAGTTGGCTATTTTGCTTCTTCTACCACCCTTTCAATATCCACGAGCACCTCCCTCCCATTGTCTTTCTACAGGCATATCTACTGTCATTGAGCTTCAGGTCATTGCGCTTTATCTGGATTGCATTGTTTACAAAGGTAAGGTAAGACCCTTCAACATCAAAAACATCATCCCTCTCTTTATTGCTGTGCTGTCTTGTTGCGGTGTTCTGGTACCCACAGTACATGGGGGGGGGGGGGCGGGAGCTGTGCCTTAGCTCCCCATCCCCACCACGCTTAGGTGAGACAGGATGGCTAGAGACGCAGCCTTTTCCCATGGGCGGTCAGCCTTTCCTTAAAGCCCAGCAAAGGAGGCTGAGCTTAATTAGCTTCTCCTGAGGGCAGTCCTTCTTAAGTGCTCTGGCCCCTGAGGCCTCCTTTCCACCCCCCACACTGCACCTGAAGCCTAAAAGGCTTGTTCTGGCTTTTCCCCATGAGCGAGTGCCTGTGCTTCTGGAGGCGAAGCTCACATACTGGGGTGTAGTGGAGGTGCCCCTGCGATTGGGCCCCTGGTGTCCTCAACCCCGTTATCATGCTGAACCTCCAGCAGACAGTACCTTACAGTTCAGTTCTCCCATCCCGGCGCCATCCTCCCGGCTGTTGGGCTCCCAGGTCAGCTTTGTTAACCGGCTGTTCCTGCGCCCGCCCCAGTCTCAGCTCTGGTGAGTTGTCAATATGTTCCTTTCTCAACAGCGTTTTGTTCCATGTTGGACGTGTGTGCACTTATCTCTAAGATACATAGTTGCCTCGTCTCTCCTCCATTTCGCTCCTCTTCTGTTCTGGACCAGTGTCACACCGAATGTCTTTGTGGAATGCCCGATGATGCTTTATAAATGAGGGTGGTGCTGCTGGAAAGCTGATGGGAAGCTCTGTGCATGTGTGTGGGGGCGGGGAGGGTCCTGTGGACAGGGGTCTTCATTGTAGACTCAGCAGCTGGTCTTTGTGGCAGGACTGCGTGAGTGTCTTGGGCCTTTATTCTTTGCCTTCTCTCTCCGTTCTAGAGTTGACCTTTTTCACTTTTATATAAAATTTGGAATGTTTGTTATCCCACTCCTTTCCACTTTATGGAAACCACATACAAAATTTAGAATCTGTTCTTTTTAAAAAAATTCCTTTGATTTTATTTGATTTTGCAATCCTTAAACACAGCACACATCTGCCTCCCAGTTATTTAGGTTTTTGTTGGCTGTCAGTAATATTTTAGAGTTTTCTCTGCAACGGCATTACACAGCTTTCATTAGATTTATTCCTAATTTCTAGACATAATTTTCAATTTGTTTTAGTAAGTGGTATTTAAAAAATCTTTTTCTAATTGCTTGTTGCAAGTGTATAAGGATATAATTTATGTGTATTGACTTCATCAATTTCATAAGTTAACTTTTAAGTGTATTTATCTGTGTATTCGTTTGTAATTTCTCCCTATGCAGTCATGTCGTCTTGCTAATACTTTTCACTCTGCTTTTGCAATCTATGCACCTTTTATCATTCTTCCTGCCTCATGCACTGACCAGGACAGATATGGGAGGGAATGGCAGGTGTCTGTTTCATTCCACCTCAAGTATAAACCATTCCAGGGCTCAGTAATAAATGTGGTATTTACATTTCTTTACTTTAAAACCACTTATAAGGAAGTTTTCTGCTATTCCTTATTTATAGTGTATTTTAAAACAATTATTGGATATTGATATTTATTAATGGCTTTTTTGCATCTAAAGTATGCTTTTTCTGTCTTGTCTTTTCAATGTGGTGAATTAAAGGGATTGATTTTCAAATGTCAAACAAATTTTGCATTAAAATAAACCCATTTTGATCATATTTCTGCATATTGCTAGACTTTGATAATATTTTTTAATGATTTTCACATATGAGTTTATGAAAGGGACTTATCTGTTGATTTGAAATTTTGTTTTCTTAAAATGTCCATGTCACATTTTGGTATTAAGTTTTGTTGGTCTCAAAAAAAAATAGACTTGCTAAATATTTCTTCTTTTTCTGATCTCTATAAAATGTGTGAGGTTCGATTTATATCTTCCTTAAATGTTTGGTAGAAATAAACATGATTTGGATCTGAAAACATCTTTATTGGAAAGTTATTCATTATAAATTGATTTTTAAAAATTGACATACCACTATTCAGATGTTGTATTCCTTCTAATATTGATATTGGTTATTTGCATTTTCCTAGGAATTTGTTCATTTAATCTATTTTTTAAAAATTATTGCGCTAAGTCATTTTTAATATTCTCTTACTGTTAATTTAATGATTCTAGTAACTTGTAATGATCCCCTTCCTCATTCTGATGTTGTTACGTGTGGTTTTTTCCCTCCTCTTTTTTCCTTATTGTAGTCTCATCTGGGGCTTATTTTTTATTAGTTTTTTCAAAGAACCAACTTTTGGATGTTTTCCCCTCTATGACCTATGCTTTATTAATTTTTGCTCTCATTATTATTTCTTTATATATAGCTCCTTTGGATTCATATCCCCTTATTTTATATTGCCTCTCTCTCTGCCTTTGGGTTAATGAAAACCATTGGCATTGGGTTTTTTAAATGTTTTCCTTCTCAAATCGATCAACGAAGTGTATGTTGTGAATAACTTAATCTATTAAAGAGTCATAATTTTTAAAATTATATTTAATTAATACTTTCTGTGATAAAATTGTAAACAGTTTTTGAGATAGAAATTTGAAGCATTCTGATAATATGTTATTGGGAAAAATATATGTAGAACTAAAATATTTTGATTAACGTGTTAGAGAAAAAAAGTTACCAAAAGTACCAATATTTCTAAAATTGAAAGGCAGAATTAAGTATGGGATTATTGGTTGAATAAGATGATATACAGAATAATAAATATGTTATTATTAAAATTAAAATTTAAAAGACATATAAATGGCAAATTAATTGTAATTGTTGATGTATTTTAAATGGGAACATGGAAAGGATCTCATATATTATTGGTGTTACTTTCAAAAAAGGCAAAGAGACAGTCTTTCATATGTAATTTTAAAAATTGACATATGAGGGATCAATTTTAAAGAAATTCTGAAAGTTGTAAAATACATTTTTTAAATGTGAATGACTTACACTTGAGTTAAAAACATTCAGTTATCAAATGAATAATGATTGGATTATAAAAATAAGACTTAATGATATTTAAAATTGTTATAAATTTATGGAAACAGCTTCCATTTTCATATTCTACTCATTTTGCCTTACATTTCTGTTTTGATTCTATTTCTTTTAATATATTTTTTTGAACAGTGTAGAAGTCTACATTGGCCTCATTTAAAATGCCATTATTTTACAGCACCTATAGAAATATGTCATAAAATAAGCCTTTTGTGAATATTTATGATGAATGAACATTTTCTCCAAAGCAATAGTAATAGCTGGGTGATATAGTTCATAATGATTAGGATATAGTTTTTGCACTATATTGATAAAGAATCCTTAAAGAAAAAGGAATGGCTATTAGGGTTTATAATCTAGGACAATATTGATAATTTATTAATGATCACATATTTAGTTATGTGCTGCACAGTATACCAATCTACTTACATGTAAAGTCTCATTTAATGTTCATAAGTAATCACATAAAGAAGGTCTGTTTGACCCATTTAACAGACAAGATATCTAAGGACTAAAAAAACAACCCATTTGCCTAAAGTCAGTTGAGTAGTACTGAAACTTAATCCAAAAAATTCTCTTAATATATTTTTAAAATAGGGAATAATGAAAATAAATATTATAGTTCTCCGTTATTTAAACAAATGGCATCATGGAGCTTGATGTTATCTTTCAGGTGAAAAGTATTTACAGCTCTTGCATTACCATTTAGAGCTTTCAGATGTTTGAGATGATCTTGTATTTGGAATAGGAGATTTTTCTAGCCAAACATACTACCGAGAACAAACAGCAGGAGCTTTTCATAGTCTCTGAACATCCTCCTATCTACTTAGAAAGTTTGAACGATGTACTAGTTATCATTCTTTAACCCCCAAAGAAGCAATGGTTTATAGGCATCAACAATATACTGTTAACCTCAACACCTGCATTTTACTGTTGAGACTAAGTTTAAACATATTTGTAGGGCAAGTGTGCAGATGATACAAATAACTAAAACTGCTTTTTAAAAAATGTTCAAGGGCACGCAACATAAACAAAGCTTTATTTCTAAAAACCACACAAACTTTAAACGTACTTTCTTTTCTCAGTGGTAATTTTATGTTCAAATGCTAACTGTATCATGGGCTTTCCAGACAAACAAATTGTTTCACTCTTGTATCCTGGCTGCCATTCCCAACTTTCTCTCTCTCTCTCTCTCTCTCTCTCTCTCTCTCTCTCTCTCTCTCTCTCTCTCTCTCATTTTTCTTGTGTTCAGGGAAAGGATTGGTCCCTGGTTATGTAAGGCTGATGGAAGAAAATCATATCCCACCCAGAAGGATATTGCTTCAATGCTTTCAGAAAATGCATTTTACAATGAAAAGTAAATTGCAAAAATGTTGGTGACAAGTTTAACCATTTTCAGTATCTGATCAAAAAGGAATATGAAATTTGGTAGAGGAGTTTTTGATGCCAGGGTTATATAATTTCAAACTGGTTTTCTGATTAAAAAAGAAAGGAATTCTCTTAAGCATAAAACAAAATTTATATTAACAGGAACCTCAGGATTGCTTTTTGCAATCTCTGTGTTTGTGGCAATGAGAAATAAAAATTAATGTTCTTGGCTTCTCTTTTCTTGTTTATAGAAAAATCTGATGCTGTGTATGCCTTGTGCTTTTACTATGGCAGAATCTCAGAATATTCATAAAATGAGTTTATTATAAAGCTTATATAGCTTCCTCTAACTAAATTGAAGAAAGAAGATGTAATCATCTCATGCAATTAATTGCATTTGTAGTCTCATGTGATCTCTCATTACAGAATGTAGTTCACATGAGGACTTCGTACAGTTTCTTCCGAATCTATACAATTTGTTTTGCTCTGGAATTTACAATGCCATGGCTATTATTTTTAACTATTTTTACCTCATTTTATTTCTAATCAATATCCTTTCCAATCCTCTCATAAAATAAAACTAAAACAAAGCAAACAGCCAAAGAAGAGCATTTGTAAGTGATTCTTGTTGTAATAAGTGAGTTGTTTTACTGCCAATTTTAAGAATACCCCAACAAAAGAATAACAACAAGCAGCGTGGTCAGGATGCTGTAATTGCATTTATTCTTTGCTTTATCTAGAAGCAAATGGGGTAAAACTCTACAAGCCTTTGCTTCTAATTTTAATAGTATCTTAAAACCAGTCTTCAGAGTTATGCTAGGGGCCCAGTGCACAAAAATTTGTGTACTCGGGTAGTCCCTCAGCCCGTCCTGTGTTCTCTCGCAGTCTGGGACCCCTCAGGGGATGTCCACCTGCTGGCATGCCTGGCCAGCCTGGGTTATGGGCTGATGGCTGTTTGCAGGCTAGCCAAGCCCCCCAGTGTGGAGCCTCACCCCATTGGGATGTGGCAAGCCTGGGTGATGGGCTGAGGGCCGTTATCAGGCTGCCCACAGTCCCTTCAGGTTTTGAATCCCTACTGGGGTGCCTGGGCAGCCTGAGTGAGGAGCTGAGGGCCGATTTCAGGCTTTCAGGCTGCCCACAGCTCCCATTGACCCAAGGTCCCAGTGAGGCTGGCTGGAATCAGGTTTCTGGGGTTTATTTATCTTCTGTAATTGAAACACTGTTGCTTTGAGCAGGGGCCTACTCAGGTAAGGAAGCCTCCTGTTTGTTTCAGCTCTGTGGCTTCTATAATTGAAACATTGTTACTGTGAGCAGAAGCTCAGCCAGCCTAGGCAGGCAGTTGCAATGGAAACCTGCTGTTTACTCTAGCTCTGTGGCTGCCAGCTGCCATCTTGGCTGGGTTAATTTGCATACAGTCACTCTGATTGGCTGGTGGGCATGGCTTGCCTGTGGGCTTGGTTTAGGCATCCTGGAGAAATGGTTAATTTCCATATTTCTCTTTTATTAGAGTATATTCTGTCTAAATATAGACAGATTTCACTAAGTCTGTATTTAGAATGCAAGAGCTAAAAGGGCTCTTAAAACTTCTCTAGCTCAAACTATATATTTCCAAGTTAGAACAGTGGAGGATCAAGACATGGTAGTGTGATTCACTAAAGGACTCTTAACAATTTGGCAGATCCAGTGAATCAATCTAGGGTTCTGACTCCCAGCCCAGTGGTCTTGGCAACATCACTCTGCCTTCACTAGAATTTAGCATATAATAGTATGTACACAGTCATATGTTAAAATATATATAAATACATGTTGTGCTTCTCTGTGAATGTAAATGTACATATATTGGTGCAAGAGCAAAGAAAGTGGTTAGGTGAGAGAATGGAAAAGCATGGAATTTAACCAGTGTTTTGAGATTTAAAGAAAATCAAGGACATGTATGGCAAGTTAAAGGTATTTCAAGCCATGAAGGTCATTAGGAGGAGCCTTTGTTCTGTCAACAATAAATTTAAAGAAGCTGCAAGAAAGGAAAATATGTCCTAGAAAAATTCTAGTAGGTTGAAAGCTTGAGCTGGGAATGAGAAAAGTACAGTGTTTACATAGACAATTTGGTCCAATGTCATCTATGATGAAGATATTTGGATTATGTGTTTTTCTTCTGCAAACTAATAATTAAAATAATACATAATGTAGAGTTAAATAATGTGAATTAATAAGCAGTTATTTATGTGAACTGTAAGAATCACTGCTCAGAAAGTATAAAGATGTTTATATTTGATTCTATTTTTTCAAGAGACATCTGCTTACATAATTCACACAGCCGAGTACTCCTTTTTACCCTATCTGGCAGTATGTCTTATTGTTGTAAATACCATAATGTTGGTTGTTGTGGTTGTTTTTTTAATCTACATGTGTCTAATTTACATGGATTTTTTCCAGTTATTACATTTAACCTGTATCTTGCATCATTCTCCCTGTCTCCATTATCACAGCAGCAACTTATTTTCAATGCACTTTTTATGTGAGAATGTTACACAGTGAAAGTGCTAGGAGTTGTGCTGCATAGACAAAACTAACACAGATGTCTTAAGGAGCTTCAAACGGATCATTTTCTCTAAGTGATGTAAAAAATATTTCAAAATGTCTTCAGATTTGTAGACCAAGTGCACAATGTGATAATCAATGTAACTGCACAAATTTCAGGACACTTGCAATCACCAAGTATCACCCATCATGGGTTCTAAACTTGAAAATAACCAGATTTTTGCCTTCCAAGGTTGTTTTTTATTATTATTATTATTTTGATTTAAGATACTCAAAGCTATTGAGTGGTTCCTATCCTAGTGAAGGATGATTTTGCAGATTAGGTATTGTTTAAAGAGGTAGTGGGAAGTTCCTTACCCAATTCCTGCTTCCTCAGGGTCCCAAATAGCTATTGTTTCCTCTGGACACAAATATTCTGAAGGTCTGCCCTGCTGCCTTGTGTATGCCTCAGAGGAAGGGAGGGGACAGCTCCTGCACTCCCTGATTATACAAACATGGGGATGATGGAATGGGTGGAGGGGAGCTACGTGTCAGAGAGCCTGTTTACCTAAGTGAGAAAGCTCACTCCGACTGCCGGACTTCGCTCTCACCCCACATTACTATGAAATGCATCTCAAATTCTTGCAAAAACATGAGGCATGTTTAAAACCATGTAAGCAATTATTTTTATGAAACCTAAGAATGTCCTTTAGAGATTATAGATTATTTTTTATAAGAAAATAACTGATCATGTAAAATTCTTGGTAGGGGCCAAGAAATAGCTCATCACATGTTCTACTTTTTTATTAAAACTATATTTAATAATAGTTATTTTTAAACTAAGAATAAATAAAATATTGTTTTCTGATGAAATTCACCACATTCTCTCATTTCAAAGCACCAGTAAGCTGACATAGGTAAATTGTTTCTCTTTATAACATTTGAAAGACTCAAATCAGTGTTTGATTTTTATTTTGCTTTCAATTGAGCTTAATAAACTTTTTTTTTATTACATACAGTTTGACAAATATTAGTACATATATCTCTTTTTTCCCCTGCCCTTCCCCCCGCCTCCCCTACCCCCCAGTGTTCTGAGTCCATTGGTTATGCTTAAATGCATGCATAAAAGTCCCTTGGCTGTTCTGTTACCCCTCCCCCCCAACGTCCCTGTCCTTGTTGCTGTAATTTGGCAGACTATTTGATGCTGTTCTGCCTCTGCATCTATTTTTGTTCACCACCTTATAATGGTTATTATTATCCATAGATGAGTGAGGACATGTGATATTTTTCTTTCATTAATTGGCTTATTTCACTTAGCATTATGTTCTCCAGCTCCATCCATACTCCTGCAAATGCTAAGAACTCCTTCCTTTTTCCAGCAGCATAGTATTCCATTGTGTAGATGTACCACAGCTTTCTAATCCATTCATCTGCTGATGGGAATTCAGGTTGTTTCCATATCTTAGCTATGGTAAACTGTGCTGCTATGAACATAGGATTGCATATGTCCTTTCTGATTGGTGTCTCTGGTTTCTTAGGATATATTCCCAGAAGTGGGATCACTGGGTCAAAAGGGAGATCCATTTTTAATTTTTTGAGAAAACTCCATACTGTTCTCCACAGTGGCTGCACCAGTCTGCATTCCCACCAGCAGTGCACGAGTGTTCCTTTTTCTCCGCATCCTCTCCAACACTTGTCGTTTGTTGATTTGTTGATGATAGCCATTCTTACAGGTGTGAGATGGTATCTCATTGTTGTTTTGATTTGCATCTCTTGGATGATTAGTGACTTTGAGCATG
>PVJC01051864.1:0-11329 GCA_004026665.1 Murina feae
TGCCCTCCAACCCTGCCGCCTCTTACCCGCTTCCCGGTGCCCTCCAACCCTGCCGCCTCTTACCCGCTTCCCGGTGCCCTCCAACCCTGCCGCCTCTTTCCCATCACGGGTCCTGGGTCCTGTGCTGTTTCGCCCTGCAGCCGCTCTGTGCACTCGGGAGGTCCCTCAGCCCCACCTGTGCCCTCTCGCAGTCTGGGACCCCTCGGGGGATGCCCACCTGCTGGCGTGCCTGACCAGCCTGGGTGAGGGGCTTTCAGGCTGCCCACAGCTCCCATTGACCCAATGTCCCAGCAAGGCTGGCTGGACACAGGTTCTGGAGTTTTTTCTCCTATAATTGATACACTGTTCCTTTAAGGTGGCCTTCTAACTACTAACGAAGCCTCCTCTGCTTCACCTCGCAGAGTCTATAATGAAACAATTGTTACTTTTACTGGTTAGTCCGGAGCTGCTCTTTCCTTCAGCTCTGGAGGATTCTATGATTGTTACAATGTTTCAAAAAGCTGTGTTTCGCTAGAGGCAGTTTAATCGGAGCTGAGCTGAGGGGCTCAGCTTCACTTTTGCTCCTGCCGCAATGGAAAGAGCTGTTTACTCAGGTCCGTGAGTGGCGGCCGCCATGTTGGCTGGGCTAATTTGCATACAGCCGCTCTGATTGGCTGGTGGGCGTGGCTTACCCTGTCTCGGAGAAACGGTTAATTTTAATATTTCGCTTTTATTAGTTTAGATGCCAAAAGATATTCTTTAAGAAGAGGAAGAAGAAGAAAAAGATAAAGATAAAAATTATGAACAACAAAGTGACAACAAATACATATCTATCAAGTGAATCTAAAAATCAAGTGAATAAAAAATCTGATGAATATAATAGAATCAGGGGCATAGAAATGGAGTGGACTGACAATTCTTGGGTAAGAGTGGGGGGGGGGTTCAGGAAGACACTGGACAAATATCGTATACCTATGGATGAGGACAGTGGTGGGAGGGTGTAAGGAAAGAGGGTGGAGTGGGAACCAAGTGAAGGGGAGCTATGGGGAGAAAAAAGAGGAACCACTGTAATAATCTGAACAATAAAGATTTAATTAAAAAATATTCAATCTCATTTGTTATGAAGAAATGCAAATTAAAATAATATATATTTTCATAGCTTAATAAATAGTCTTCCAAGTATAGCATGAATTCCCAAACTTGTCTGTTTACCAAATGAGTCAAACCTTTCTGGAGGAAAATTAAGAAATAAGAACCTTGCCCTAACTGGTTTGGCTCAGTGGATAGAGCATTATCCTCCGGACTAAAGGGTCGCAGGTTCAATTCCAGTCAAGGCCATGTACCTTGGTTGTGGACACATCCCCTGTCCGGGGTGTGCAAGAGGCAGCTAATGGATGTTTCTCTCTCATCCATGTTTCTAGCTATCTATACCTCTCTCTCCTCTCTGTAAAAAAAAATCAATAAAATATATTAAAAAAAAAATAAGAACCTTAAATTGCTGCATGTTATTTGCTCCAGGAATTCTATATGAAGAAGTGTAGAATCCTAAGGAAACTATCATGAATCTGCACTAATGATATTTTCTGAAGAATAATTTTAATGTCTAAATTTTTTCAAACAACCCAAAGTCTATAAGTAAATATATAGTGCATACTTCTGAATTTATCAATTTATCCTTTCATAAGAACAAAGCAATGTATTCACATTTACACAATTCATAAGAGTGATATATATCTAATCTAATAAAAGAGAAACATGCAAATTGGTGTCACTCTGCTACACCTAAGCCACTTCCACCAGCCAATAAGAGCGACTATATGCAAATTAACCCAACCAAGATGGCCACTAGAAGCCACAGACCTGGAGCAAGTAGGAGGCTGGGTTGCCCAGGTGATGGAGGAAGCCAAGCTTCCTGCCTGCCTAGACTGGCTGTGGCCTCTGCTCAAGGCAACAAAGTTTCAGTTATAGACGATAAATAAACCGCAGATACCTGCTTCTAGCCAGCCTTGCTGGAAGCTTGGGGCTGTGGCCTGAAGCAGGGAATTTCCCAGGGGTGAGGACGACGGAGCCCCTAGCACTAGGACGCTTGCATGCACGACTCCAGAGACCAGGTTCTGTGTTGCAGGTCTAATTTTATTGAGGAAGTACAGGGAGTATTTATAGCAGAGGTGGCCAATCATGGAACATATTCTTAGGGAGCCAATGAGCGTAAAGGTTGGGGGACTGTGTACATGGCTGTGGGAGGGGCTCAGGCAGGTGTTGCCATCTTCTTGGTTTGCCAGAAAGATCTGAACTGCTAGAGTGCGCTCACAGCATTGCATCAGCCACTGCACCGAGACAAAACCTCCTGTGCTCTACCTATAGTGGCCAGCCTGCAAACAGCCATCAGCCACTCACCCAGGCTGGTCAGGCACCAGAAGGACCCCCAACCTGATCTGGGACACACTTTAGGCAAACTAGCTGGCTCCCACCCATGCACCAGGCCTCTATCCTATATAATCCTATATAATAAAAGGGTAATACCATATTTTCCAGTGTATAAGACATCTTTTTAACCCAGGAAAACCTTCTCAAAAGTCGGGGGTCATCTTATATGCCAGGTGTTGTCACATAGGGTAGGTGCTGAAACTTCTGAGCTGGACTAGAAAATCTGAGGTTGCCACATATAGTGGGGGGAGCTCAAAAATGGCCGCACTCCATTCATTTCAATGGAGCCATATGGAGACCACAAGTATCTCTGGTTGGCTCCTTTTTGTGCCACATATGGTCTCCGTCTGGACTTAACCCAGGAAAATCTTCTCAAAAGTTGAGGATCATCTTGTACGCCCAGTCGTCTTATACGCCAGAAAATACGGTATGTAAATTGACCCTAACAGAAGAACCACTGGGAATGACTGGTCACTATGACACACACTGACCACCAGGGGGCAGACACTCAATGCAGGAGCTGCCCCTGGTGGTCAGTGCGTTCCCACAAGAGGAGCTCTGCTCAGCCACAAACCAGGCTGACAGTTGCCAGCACAGCGATGGTGGTGGGAGACTCTCCTGGCTCCTCAGCAGTGCTAAGGATCTCCGAATGAAACTTAGGCCTGCTCCCTGCTAGCAAGTGGACATCCCCTGAGGGCTCTCAGGCTGCAAGAGGGATGTCTGACTGCCAGCTTAGGCCCGATCCTCTAGGGAGCAGGCCTAAGCCGGCAGGTAGATATCCCCCAAGAGGTCCCAGATTGCAAGAGGGCACAGGCCGGGCTTGGCTGAGGGACACCCCTCTGCCCCCTCCTCTATCCCCCCCCCCCAATTGCACAAATTTTTGTGCACCGGGCCATATTGTCTTGGCTGACAGTTCATGTTCTACTAAGTTCAAGAAAAAAAAATTCTTTGTGAAACCAATCGATACCAGAAGGTTTCTTTATTTGTATAGTGTCAGGGAAAAAATGATAGTATTAATATTAATAGATACCTGCTTTCAAATTGAGATAGTTCCATTAAACCATTCTCTATATTAGATTTTCCTTTACTGCTGAAGATACACTGATAAAGCCTATTTTTCTCAAAAATTTTCTAGACTAATTGTACATCTGCATTTTTATTTTATCTTTCTTATAATTTACATGTTGTCTTCTAGATTTGGAAGAGTCTTATATACAGCCATTTCCAAATCATGTGCAGGGTAAATTGCACTTGGACTTCTTCTAGAGCTGCCCTTGGAAAGCCAAATGCCTCCCTGATTGTATTTGCCAACGGACACAACAAAAGCAGCTCAAGTGTGACCTCTACCTCAGTATGTTCATTTCTGTCTTCCAAACCACACACATTGCATTCTCCTTTTAAGAAGCTAACTAAGTCCCACACAGAACTCAAGTGGTAGAGGAGTCTGAGAAACGCAGGCTTTCCTGACTAGCATGCACTAGTCAGAATTTTCAATGCATGCAACAAAAAAGTTGGGAGAAGAAGCCTAGAGTATTTGCCACATCATATATTTAATTTTGAAATTTGTATTTCTCTTTCATAGTAGCTTAACTTTATTTTATAGATTGAATACTTTTTCAGCTCTAAATACATTAAATGCCAATTGTAAAATTTTTCTTTATTTTCACTCTTTTTGGTTGTTAATTCTTAGTTTGTTGAGCTTGGCACTTCTCTTTACTATTGGTTTTCATCAAATGTTTGGCAAGTTTGATGTATTTGTTCATATTTGTACATGGTAATTCCAGTTTGCCTTTGGCAAATGTAGGGACTCATTGTTTTGGCCAACTTTTTGTGGTGCGTGCATGTGTGTGCATACGTGTGCATATGTGTGTGTGCGTGTGTGTATACTATGTATGCATTGAGATGTATGGGTGGTATATCTGGTATATCTCCTGGACTTACTTCCTTTCAGGGCACTGTCCTCATATCTGGGTCAGAATTTTCAATGCAGATTTCTCCCAGGAGCAAATCTTGTTCTTTGTTTTGTTTTTTTTTTCTCCCTAAATTGTCCTTATGGAGATAAAAGGTTACCTCATACTTCACCCAGCTTATTTTTCTAGCATCAATATTCACTTGGGAGTTTCTGTCAGACAAACTCTTTGTTAAGAAAGAAACAAGGATTGTTTTAAACTTTTAAATTAATGGCTGAAAGCAAGTAAAAATAACTACTTTTGCTCAATACTCCAAGGAAGTATTTTAAATCACTTAAACAAGTTGGAGACATTAAAATTACTCCCAATTTTAAAAAGAAACTTAGAAAAAAATCATATGAACATAAAACTCACTGGAGAGTTGCTTTCTTGAATATTTTTCTATGGAATGTGTCTTCTGGCTCAAGTATTCCCATTTCATTATACTATCCATAGGACTTCAAAATCCACTATAAACATGGAAAAATGCCTCTCCCATGGGTTTACTAATGACACAATGGCACTTGTGTCCATCTGTGTTTGATACCAAGTACAACATCAAGTACTTGATGAAATAGGCACGTGCTTTTAACAAGTTTGGGGGGTTGCTGAGGAACACATGTGGACGTCTGAATAAACATTTTAAAGGAAAAGGCCATCATTAGCTCACTTGTTTAAGGGAAGTGATGAAGTGTAATGGAGTTCAACCTGTTCAGACACACTTTACAAAGCCTTAAGCAGTAGTGTTCTTGGGAGAGAGCAATGACAGAAGACAGAAGAAAAATAATGGTGCTAAATAAAACTTTCAGTACTTTTGAAAGGTATCTAACGTATAAGCGATTACAGAAGATTGTAATATATCAAATAAGGTATGCTAACATTTGAAAAAGTAACTTGTTAATTTAGAAAAATAAATAAGATCACATGTAGCCTCCCTTTATTTAAAAAGAACAATAAATTCAGGCAAACTGATCAAAATGATTTCGCAATAAACTAAGAACTTTTTAAATGCTCTTTTAAATTTGCTGGGTGTGTTTTTTTTGGGGGGTGTGAGTAAGAAATTAGATAAAATGTTTGGCTACCTCTGGCGTGGTCTTAAATATGTACTATATTTCTGGCAATAATTTGATGGTGTTATTCTTTTTGTGTTTTTGTTGTTGTTGTTTTATTTTGTTTGTATTATAATGCCTGTATGGCTACTATAGATTTTTCCTCAAAATAGATGTTTAATTCCAGTTTCTTAAACTTATAGATTCTATGTGAATTAAATTAAGGTTTTGATTCATGCAAGTTTATCACTTTTAGTACAGATATAATTGATGAGCCATCAATTTTATCACAAACCCAGAAGAAGGCTTAATGTTTGGACAAGATACCTACCTCCAACAAATCTGATAGGAGAAGTAGAAGGTATCCTTTCCATAAATAGAGAGAGAATTGCTTTGACCCGTTGTCTACCATCTCATAGAAAGCTCTCCTTGTTTCTAACAAAGCATCCCTTAAAGAATTTAACATAATATTAAGAATAAATGTCTAAATTCCAGACATTCATGGAAATCTGCCTTACATAAATCTACCAAAGACCCAAGGTAACATTTTTTCTTATTTATTTAATGATATTCTAAACTTTGATGATATAAATTTATTTCTATGTGCAAATAAATGTATTTTAATTAAGTACAAAAATTTTAAATATGTATTTTATTTGTGTATACAGGTAAAAATATTTTATATGTCTGCTGAATGTAATAATTAATATCTGATCATTGACTTTCACATTATTCTTATATTATGAAGTGTTCAGTGAAAATATTTTAAAGTTTTAAGGCAACAATTTTTTTTCTCCTGTAATTTAACATTTTTCTGAAAATATGAATAGAACACTGTGACAGAAAAAAATGCTTCATGGAAAATGTCAATAATCTCTTACAGCAATGTCCACAGACTTCAATAAATATGTCCATAAATACATTAGTGATGTCATTAGTTCCAAACATGAAATATGACACCAACATGCATTGTAATAAGTTATTCAACAAACTCAATCATATTTTTGCCAGTCTTTACAATAAAGTATCTGAAAATTATTTGTGTAAATTATGACCAACTAAAGTATTTTCTCTGTAGCTATTTCATTTTCAAAATAAATATATATATTTTTTGTAGGTGAAAGTAGGTGGTTTAAACATAGTGAGTAAATAGATAAAATAAATGCAAGCTACTTTTCAAGACAAATTTTAGTGTTTCCACCACTTTTTTATTATGATATTATGACTTTTATTGATTTTTAGAGAGAGGAAGGAAGAGGGATAGAGAGATAGAAATATCAATTGATCAGCTGCCTCCTGCACCTCCTGCACCGGGGATCAAGCCCAGACCCAGGCATTTATCCTGACTGGGAATCCAACAGTGACCTCTGGTTCAAGGGCCCATGCTCAAATACTACTTTTGTTTGTAAAAGAAAGGTAAGAGACTTTAAGTGAGATGCTCCATCACTAGCCAGGCTCTATACTAGCCAGGCTCCACCACTTTTTTAAAGCTTCCTTCTTCTGTTTTTTTTTTTTTTTTTAATCTTTATTGTTAAGATTATTACAGTTTTTCCTCTTTTTCCCCCCCATAGCTACCCTCTTCCCAGTTCCCACCCCACCCTCTGCCCTTACGACCCCCACTGTCTTCCTCCATAGGTGTACAGTTATTGTCCAGTCTCTTCCCACACCCCCAACACCCTTTTCCCCCAAAAAATTGTCAGTCCACTCCCTTTCTATGCCTCTGATTCTATTCTGTTCACCAGTTTATTCTGTTCCTCAGATATTTTTATTCACTTGATTTTTAGGTTCACTTGTTGATAGATATGTATTTGTTATTCATAATTTTTATCTTTACTTTTTCTTCTTTCTCTTCTCAAAGGATACCTTTCAGGAGCTAATCTAATAAAGGAGTAATATTGAAATTGACTGTTTCTACGGGATGTCGAAGCCATGTCCACCAGCCAATCAGAATGGCTGTATGCAAATTTACTCAGCCAAGATGGAGGCCAGCAGCACAACCGCAGAGGCGGGTGCAGTGTAGGCGGCAGGGTGAGCGGGGTGTGCAGGGCAGATGAAGGGCCGGGGTGTGTGAGATGGGTGGGCAGGTGATGGGTGGGGTGGGTGGGGTGCGATGGGTGGGTGGCGGGCCATAGGTTGGGCAGGTACAGGCCCGGCTGAGGGACCCCCCAAGTGCACAATATGTGCACTGGCCTCCTAGTTTCATATAATACTGGTTGAGTGGTAATGAACTCCTTTAGTTTTTTTTTTTTTTTTGTCTGTGAAGCTCTTTATCTGACTTTCAGTTCTGAATGATAGCTTTGCTGGGTAAAGTAATCTTGGTTGTAGGTTCTTCCTATTCATCACTTTGAATATTTCTTGTCAGTCCCTTCTGGCCTGCATAGTTTCTGTTGAGAAATCAGCTAACAGTTGTATGGGTGCCCCCTTGTAGGTAACTGATGGCTTTTCTCTTGCAGCTTTTAAGATTCTCACCTTGTCTTTTGCTCTTGACATTTTAATTATGATGTGTCTTGGTGTGGTCCTCTTTGGATTCCTTTTGTTTGGGATTCTCTGTGCTTCCTGGACTTGTAAGTCCACTTCTTTTACCAGGTAGAGGAAGTTTTCTGTCATTATTTCTTCAAATAGGTTTTTAATATCTTGCTCTCTCTGTTCTTCTGGCACCCCTATAATTCTGATGTTGGTACACCTGAAATTGTCCCAGAGGTTCCTTACACTATCTTCATATTTTTGTATTCTTTTTGCTTATCCATTTGGGTGTTTTTTGCTTCTTGGTATTTTAATTCTTTGACTTGATTTTTGCATTCCTCTAGTCTGTTGTTGGATTGCGGTATAATATTCTTTATTTTAGTCAGTGTTTGCTTAGATTTATTGAAGATCTCACTAAGTTTATTAGAGGTTTCTAGAAAGTTTTTGAAAAGCCTTATAACCATGGCTTTGAACTCTATATCCTGTCTTTTGCTTTCCTCCTTTTCTGTCATTTGTGATCTGCTTCTTTTTCTCCACATTTTGGCTGCTTCTCTGGGTTGATAGAGTGGCTTTCTGTGTTAAGTGATCACTGAGAGGAATTAACCTCCCAGCCACTTGGTAATGAGAATCAGCTGTGTCTACAGTGGGAGAACTTCTGTGCTGGAGACACCCTTATGGGGCAAGAGGTGTTTCAGTGGGGCTTTGGTGCTCGCTGAGTCTGCCTCCTGAGTGTGTCCCTTATGAATCTGAGGAATTCTATTTAGGATGGTACCACTCTGACCACTGGGTACGCTGGCTCTTGTATCTCCAAGGAGTTGCTATTTTAGCCTTTGCCTGAGGCTACTCAACCTTTTATATGCAAAAGCCTCTGCATGCAGCTTGGGTGGAGTGGGGCCTTGGGCCATCTTCAGGGTGGAGCAACCAGCTATGGCTGCTTCTCAGCCCTGCCCTAAGAGGCACCGGGTCTCAAGCCACTCTGGAGTTCCTCCCGGTGCCAGACGGTGCCAGACAGTCCAGCTCCTCCCCGTATGGTTCTGAGTCCCCAGAAATTCACCTGGAACTGGAGTTCAGAGCTGTCAGGAGCTTGTGCCTCCCTCCAGTATGAAATGCTGCCAGCCCTTTCCCCAAGCCCCCTCGCGCACACCTCCGTACCTCTGCACTTTATTTCTGCACCTCCTCTGAGTCTCAGTCTCTTTCTAGTTGTAGAATTTCCACTCAGCCAGTCTTCTTGTGGGTCTGGGTGGTGTCCGTTTTTTCTTTTCATTGTGATTTTGAAATGGTTGTGCATGGCCGCAATTCTGGTGTTTACCTATGCCACCATCTTGGTTCTCCTTCTTCTGTTTAATTGTTATCTCATCTGGGAAGCTTTCCCTGGTCAAGCCCAGGATAAGGGAGAGGAGTTTCTTATGTAATGTGTAAAAACCTCTATCAAAACACTTGTCATTTTCCCTTCCACCTCTGCAGTCTCATGGGAGGTAGGGACTATGTCTACAGAGAAGCTTCTGGCACATAAAAGATGATCAACAAATGTTGGGGGGAAAAATCAAGGCAGTCAGAAAACAGTTCCAGATGTGACTCGTTGGTCAACTTATCTCACTGAGTACAGATGAGAGACATGTACTATACACCATTTCACAAGCTTCATTTTTGAAATTTTAAAATGTATGAGTACATCACTCTCTATCTCATTGAAAAGAGACTACATCGCCCACTATTAAAACTCTGTGGCTGCTATTGAAGTCCCTTTTCATGTAACCCTTGTTTCCCAGCTACTTCATATATTGCATAATTGCATGTTACACCAATCCTACTTTATTCTCGACCCATTCAATTCCCTGATTCATTCCAAGTTTTCCACTTTGTGTTTTGTTGTGCTTTTACATCTGCTCTCCTTTCTGGCTCTGGACCTTCAGTCCTAGTGTAAACCTCTCAAGTCTGAAGTGCCAGATGCCTTATCTTTAATCTTTGAAGTTCTTTACAACAGGCTCTCCAGTAAGGCAGCTTCTCAACTCAATGCCCTTTGAAAACAAAGCAGATACAACTGACCCAGTGTGGGTAGGTCACTACCCTTAGTGACCACAGATTTGTGAGTTAGCCAGCTGTGATAGGGGGACAGTCTGCAGCTGCAAACTAACCAGGCCATAAAGAGAACAAACCCATGGCCTTCGCCATGATCCTTGAAGCACTAATGATTAACAACTCAATGAAACAGTCACCATTACACCCTTCATATTAACTGGATGGCAAATCTGGGTTACACATTTTTAAGCTTGGAAACATTTTCATCTAATGAATAAAAAATGTGCACAGCCCAACTGACGTGGCTTAGCGGTTGAGTGTCAACCTATGAACCAAGAGGTCACAGCTCAATTCCCAGTCAGGGCACATGCTTGGGTTGTGGGCTAGATCCCAGTGTGGGGCATGCAGGAGGCAGCTGATCAATGATTCTCTCTCATCATTGATGTTTCTATCTCTCTCTCCCTCTCTTTCTTTCTGAAATAAATAAAAAACACATTTTTAAAATTGTATGAGGAAAATTATTGTCATAGCTAATCACAATTTATACAATTAAGTCATGGTTTAAAGAATATCTATACTACGATGACCATACATATGTATATTTGTTTGGGGTATATACATTTTTTTTGCAATTGATGTTGGATAAATATGCTTCTTGAAATCAATGTGGTAGGATAGCACTAAAAAGGTAGGTAAATACACATTTTGTATATCTTAAATATAAAATTTGTATACTTTCAATATATTGGTAAAAGATGGCTGTGATGTAAGTGAATTGTTTTTATGGCAGTGAATCACATTATTCATAGAGTTCAGATGTGATTCACATCAATCCACTAACCTTTACCATGGCATACAGAATTAAAGTTAGTCTAAGAGGTATAAAAAATACGGATGGCTCAGTGTTCATCTTTTCAAAGCTTATAGTCCTGCTATGGAACAAAGACACTTGCATGTATAATGGCAACAAGGTCAGACAAAATAGAAACCAAATGAGTGGGGCAGATGGCCCATGTTTCAGAGAAATGAGCATTTACATCAGGCTCTTTGTAACCGGTGAAGATTTCCCCACGTGGTGGAAACTAAATTGCAACTTGAAAGATGGATAGAATGATGCTCACATATTGCTTTTCTGAGGTTCCTGCACAACAAATTTCCACAAATAGGTGCCCTAAATTAACAGCAATTTATTCTCTAACATTGCTGGAGGCCAGAAGTCCAAAATCAAGGTGTGGGCAGAATTGGACACAAGATGGCGGCATAGGGTAGACACCGCATATGCAGCTGTGAACAACTATTTCAGAAAAACTGCGAAAAGAACACACGGACACCACACGCACCCACAGGACGGCTGGCTGAGTGAAAATCCTACAACCAGAGAAGAGTCTGAGACTCAGAGCAGCAGCAGAAGCAAAGTACAGAGGTACGGAGGCGCGCGCACGG
>PVJC01051865.1:0-11329 GCA_004026665.1 Murina feae
GTGTATATATATATATATATATATATATATATATATATATATATATCACTTTTAGTTTAATATGATATAGCATATTGCATTATCTTTTCATATAGACTGAGCCATCTTAGAAAAACCATCCTACTGTCCTTTGTTAATTTAGGTTTTCATATTCAGTTTTTAAAATATTCAATGCCAGGACTGTGCTAGGGATGCAGCAAGGATTAAGATAGATTTGCTCCTTTCTATTTTAAGTCCAGAAAATAAACAGAAGTAAAGAACTTTGCCAGGAACAACCCTGGGGATATAATCTATTCTGTGCCAATAATAGTTCTAGGGATACAGCTGTGAGAAAGATAATAGCAGTCCTGTAGTAGAAAGCAAAGTTCTCAAGTTATGTTGCCTCTGCAGCAACAAGTTTAGAAAGACTATGTGTAAATATTTAAAGGCATGTTTGGATAAAAGATGGTCTTACTGAAGAAATGTGCCTTTGAAAAGAAGGCCTTGGGTTGCATTGTCAAAAAAAAAAAAAATTGTTGGTTTTGGTGGGAGTGTAATGAGTAAGCATGTGAGTGGTCACATGCAATGCTGCTTTAAGACATCAAATTAACCAGTTTCTGTATAATGGGTTGTGCAGGAAGGCATTCTCCCTACTTCAGGACTACTCCAACACCTCTAAGATTGGTGTCTGGTGAGCGTCAACAGATAACATTGGTGTTCTTTGGGTGAGCACCGACAGGAGTTTTTCTTTAAAATGGTCTCATGAACAGAGGCAGCACGAAAGAGGCCATACGGCCATTACAGCCAAAAAACTATTTCGTAAGTACAGCCAGGTGTTCAGTTTGACATCTGTCAGAAATAAGAGCGGGCAATACTGGAATACTAGTGGAATGTTGCAGGTATAGATGGGGTTATGAATAGTGTGATTTCATTAGTAACCATAGATGGAAGTATTTGCTATCGTAATAGAATTTATTTCATAAATATAAACTTATGTGTGCATATGTCAATATCTTTACAAATATAAGCTTTGTGTACATATATTAATACCTTAATAAATATAAGTCCTATGTCTACATCTCATTAATTACATTTCATGCCTTCCCTTTGAGTTCAACATATATTTCAAACCCACACAATAAAAATTAATTCTTTACGAAAAACATGTTAGGGAAATAATGGTTGCATATAGATGAGGTTGGTGTTTAAAATAAGTAATTTGGGATGCAATATGGATAAGATTGAGATTTGATTTAATAAGTAAACTAGAAAATAAATCATCGAGCTTATTCAGGGATAATATTTCAATTGGTGACCTACACCACAGTAAGTTCATATGAACCTAATCATTAAAAGGCCACTTACAGTTGACCAGAATAAGGTTTAATCACCCAGAGCCACCCTTTACATAAAAGTAGTTTTACACTAGAGAGAGAGAGATACATTTACAGAGTGAAATAACCATAAAACGAATGAAGGTATTTCAAGGATAATAGGTATTTGCAAAGTAGCTCTTTATAAAAATGTTCTATTAGGAATAAGACCAAATGTTTTCTCTAGAAAATAATGATGGGATTTAATATTGGAGGTGTCAGCTATGAAGACCACATGGTTATTGTGAGAAATAACATTTAACCTTTCTCTTGTGGCTGATGGAGGCCAATGCAGTATTTTATTATCAACATTGGCAGGTGATTTATTACCACTGTTTCTACTCCAGTAAAGCCATATTAGGCTGTGCTCGACGCATCGTTTGTTATCTTCAACTCTCCTGCACGCTTTCTGCATGCATAATCTCTTTGTTCTAGCAAATTTTAAACACAGAAGAGTAAATATTTAAGTAATTATTCCAGAGTCATAAGAAAAGATGGAGGTAAAATCAGCTAGCTAAATAGATTATGCCAGACAATGTCTGACGTAATCATACAGTTCTGGCTTCTGGAAGAGCGATGGTTATTCATCTGAAACACCAGCTATGCATAATGGTGCATTAGTGTAGATACAGCAGTGACAGAGAATAAATCACAGGCACACTTTCAGATGGGAATAAAATTTTGTGGAATAAATTCAGGTCAGATAGCTTTCAACAGTTTCTGTTTTCAGAACTTACTACCTAAAAAAAAAAAAAAATCAGTCAAATTGTTTAGTCTAATTCTTTGACATTAATGTGGAAGGAATTTTAAGATTATTAAAATAGTTTTAGCCTCTAAAATTCCATCTTTTATATATGGATCCCTGTTGAGTATTAGAATCTTTGGAAATATAATTCTTGCTTCAGTAAAATATGGTTAATGATCACCATTCTTAAATCCAGTGAGTATACTTGTTTCCATATGTTTTTATTTCAACCAGTGATCATAAATATTAACTAACCTTATAAAGTATTGTTAAAGAAAGATTCCTCTCTATGTAATCTTTTATTCTGTAAGAAGGACTCTGAATTACCTTAATCTCTAGCCGCCTCTCTCTCTATGTCTTTTTACTCTTTCCATGAGAGATGGAGTAGTTTATATGATTGGTAAGTTTGGAATGCTTTGCTAATCTATGTGCTTCTTCATCTTGATAGTAAGCAAATCTACACCAATAATCTATATTTCAATTTTGAAAAGCAATCTTCCTAAACCTAAGTTTTATCAATAGTAAAACTGTGCAAAAACATTTAAGTCATAGGAAGGTTGTATGTA
Organism: Murina feae; assembly: GCA_004026665.1. Taxonomy (NCBI): domain Eukaryota; kingdom Metazoa; phylum Chordata; class Mammalia; order Chiroptera; family Vespertilionidae; genus Murina; species Murina feae. The sequence goes on from PVJC01051865.1 coordinate 2,664, forward strand.
AAATGCTAAACACATATAAAGTAATCGATATATGTTGTTTTCTCTAGCTCTCTCCATAGTTTCTTAAATTCTGTTTTGGGATATTGACCTATAAAAAGAGAGTGGATTTGGGGAGACATAAATAGAATAGGAGCTGGGGGAGGAAAAAAGTACTCTAAGTGCTTAATATTGAATAAAACATGATAAGAAGCATAAGGTGGTTATATGCAGATTCCAAGAGATTGGTTCTTTGATCTGGGTGAACTAGAAAAACTTGCTGAATATATTTTGCCCTAATTTTATACTTGTGTGTGTGTGTGGGGGGGGACATATGGTTTTGAATGCGAAAATTAAAAAGGAGATGTAGACTAGTGAATAGAACATATGTTTCTATAATATGGGACCATGGAATAAGTGAGTAAAACACTAAATATACTAAATAAGGCGATTGCTTTGGGAGTTACATAATTCTGGGAGTAACTGAAGTGATACATAGCAGAAGACTATAAATTGAAGTATGGCAGATACTTGTTATCCTCATAAAATTTAAAGTTTATCCAATGCAATACTTAGATAACAATTTATTTCTACAATAGATAAAAAATGTATAATAGGATTGGATTTAAGTAGAAGATAAGATTAGTAATACAAAAAGTTCAATTTATTTTAAAGAGCATAACTAATATGGCCTACCTAAGTATGTCTGCTAATAACAAGACTAACTCTGAAGATATCTTCATTTTTGGGTAAATTTGCATGACTACATTCAGAGACAGTAGTGGTATCACCACTCAGCTTCTCACTTATAATAATGTACATTGGTAATGTACATTTCTATATCTGTAATATAGAAACACAAACACACATACACATGCATGTATATGTATGACAAATTTATTGTGAAAAAAATTGTTCTCAATATGTCAATTCAAAATTTGGTAAGAAATGAAAGGATTAATTGCTGTAAGTAGGGAAAACTTGGATAGCCTAGTCTTAAAATTAAAATTTCCTACTTAAGTGCAGTACGTGCATAAAAACAGAAAAATCACATAAAGGCCAAGAGATTCCAGAACTTCAAGAACGTTTACCAACTGGGATTATAACATTATTTAATGTTCTATTAAATAATAGTCATAAAACTTTAAATTTTAGGTAAAGATCTTATTATAAGAAATGACTTATAAATCAAAACAAAACTGCTAGATATGAATTTATTGTTGCTCATAGGTGAGAACAAAACATCTTTTAATATAACGAGATATTACAAAGAAAATTAAAAAGTATTTTAAAGTTTCATTAAAACTTCTTTATGCTATCATGTCATTATTAACATAATATTACCCATGCTGATATGGAAAAAATCTAGAAAAACTAATGTGAAAAAGTTAGGCATAATTGCCACAATTAATTCAACAAACATAGGGTGTCTCCAAAAATGTATACATACAGTTTGAATAATTATAAAGGCAGTGTTTAGTAGAATACATTTCACTTTCAAATTTGAGCTATCAGCTGTTAAAGTGTGTATACATTTTTTTGGAACACCTGTATTTTCCCATATATTATCCAGGACATGGATGACAACGCATTTGCTTTACAGATATAGAAAAAATATGACTTCTGCTGAGATTAGTAGGATCTAAATATTTCTAATACTGTCTGTTCTTTCTTTCAAAAAAGATTTATGCACTCAATAAATCTACTCTGACAATGTCTAAAAGTGCAAGAAGTTTTGGACACAAAGGATAATTATGTAAAGATACAAAAAAACTGATAAGATACTAAAATAATAAGACATAAGTCTTTATCATAAATACATAAAATAATGAACCTGTCCAGAGTGTTTGTAAAAAACTACAAAACACCAAGTAAATTATGGTAGTTTATCTTTAAAGTGAAATCTAAAAAAATACTTATTATTTTGGGAATCCCCTTACAAGATTTATAGGAGAACAATTTTAATTACTTACTCCCATGCCATTACATTATTTGATGACACATTATTATCAAACTAGTGGCCTGGTGCACAGACATTGAAAGGAAATCGGGAGCTGGCGCCGCCCATGTGCCTGGGGAGTTTCCATGTCCCCTTGAGCTGCTGGAATGTCACAAGGGGAGTCTGTCCTCCTCCCCACAGCTTCCTAAAAAAATATTTCCCAAATGTCCTTTCTGCAGCCAGGGTCGCCCCTTGCCACCTGGGAGAGCCCCCATGGACACCTTTGGCCGTGCTGAATGCTTTCCAGCACTCAGAGCTGGATAAGAGACTCTCTGAGGTAAACAATACAAAGTTGGGGATCTTGGAGGGCAGGGGTGCTCTCTCACCCATGCATGCCCCCACCCTTCAGATCCATCTCTCTAACTTTTACTCCGATTGCCAGTCGCCACCTTGTGACCATTTTTTGCATTGCTGCCTTCCTCTGTAGCTCTGGGGCAATCAGTAAGGGATGAGATTTGATCTCCATGTCCAAGGCAGAGTTCCAGGATCCATATCAGGCTCCTCCAGGTTACTCCGAGTGTCCGAGCTTCATCTGTTTCCCGGAGATTGTACCTGAAGGCTTATGTGGTATGTACCTGGTGGCAAGTTCTGGCTAAGCTGTGAGCATCCTCCGGGCTGGGTACCAGCACTGGGGGAGGGGGAGGTCCTTCTGCAGGAGCTGCCGTCTGGGGCCCGCCTGCCTGTGGAAGTCACTGGGGATCCACAGGGAATGTGGGAGCCTGGATGCCGGTAAGGCCCAGGAAGGGTGCAATGGGCTCGGCCACAGACACACGTGGGAGACTCGCTACTCGGATTGGGATTTTCTCACTTTCTCTGGGACTCTCTCTGGAGGTGGGGACCAGTCTGCCTTGGAAATGGCAGCTGGGGGTGGTAGGATGGAAGAGGGAGAGGCTGATTGTGGTCCTGGGTAAGGCATGCTCTTAGTATTTCAGAAGGAGTAAGGCAATAGCTATGGGGTGGAACATGGCTCTGATGCCCGAAGGGGAGTTCCAGGAGACCCACATCAGTATCAAGGTCATCCCAGTCACATGCAAATGTTCCATGCTGCATTTGTTTGCAGTAGATTGTACCTGCAGGGTATAGGGGGTGATTTTTCCACACAACTCCTGGCCCACGTGTGAGGCTGCCTGAACCGAACATGTAGGGCCTGCACCTGCTGGGGCCCCTTCACCCACTGGAGCCAAACAGCACTCTGCAGGGATCCAGGAGGAGCTATTTGGCGCCAGGACACCGACAATTCCGAGAGATGGGGTCAGGGACCGGGGATAGGTGGAAGGTGCAAAGGGCTCACCCACAGACATGAGAGGGGGTCAGTCATTGGGCTGGATTTCACCAGTACTTGCTCTTGAGACGGGGGCCGACCCAGGTAGTATGTGCGTGAAGCGCCTCTGTGGGTTTTTCCCAAGCCTGAATCAAGAGACCCAGAGGGCAATATGTAAGGGGTGCGGTGCAGTCACAGGGTACAAAGGGAGAGTTCCAGGGGCTGGCAGTGGCTGAGGTCATTCCAGCTACAATCCCACCACCCGGGCATCGGACTGCAGTCTGTTTGCTGGAGATGATGCCTGCTAGAGGTGGGAGAGGCTCACATGCTGCAGCTGCACTCACAAACGGTGAGCCTGGCTTCTGGCTGAGCAGCACTTCCATTGTGGGAATGCACTGACCTCCAGGGGGCAGCTACTGCATTGAGCGTCTGCCCCCTGGTGGTCAGTGCGTGTCATAGTGACCGGTCATTCCAGTCCTTCTGCCCTAACAGTTGCTGGGCTTTTATATACATAGACTAGAGGCTCCATGCACAAAAATCATGCATGGGGGGGGAGGTCCCTCAGCCTGGCCTGTACCCTCTTGCAATCCAGGACTGCTGGCTCCTAACTGCTCACCTGCTTGCCTGCCTGATCACCCTAACCACTCGCCTGCCCACCTGATCACCTCTAACTGCCTCTGTCTCAGCCCTGCTGCCTCAGCTTTGTCTGGAAAGATGTCCAGAATGAAATCCAGAGAGTTGTTTGGCTGTCTGGTCTAATTATCATATTACACTTGTATTATTATAGACTAGGGGCCCGGTGCACAAAAATTTGTGCACTGGGGGGTGGGGGGGGTTCCTCAGCCCGACCTGTGCCCTCTCACAGTCTGGGACCCCTCTGGGGATGCCCACCTGCTGGTGTGCCTGGTCAGCCTGGGTGAGGGGCCAATGTCTGTTTGCAGGCTGTCCAAGCTCCACAGTGGGAACCCTCACCCCAGGGGGTGCGGCAAGCCTGGGTGAGGGGCTGAGGGCAGTTTTCAGGCTGGCCACAGCTCCCACTGACCCTCCGGGCCATCTGCCTGGGAAGCGATTGGGTGGCAGGTGGCCACCCCATGGCCTCCCAGGCCCAGGAGGGAGGCTCGGGAGTCCAGCCGGCTGGTCCTGCCCCCTGGAGGCTTCCACCTGGGAAGGCATGGGTCGGCTCAGGGCACCAGATGCCTTCCCAGATGGAGGCTCCCAAGATGGCAGAGGCCACAGCCCCGGAGAAGCCGCACACCAGGGCTACGGCTTCCGCCATCTTAGTTAGGCTAATTTACATACAGTCACTCTGATTGGCTGGTGGGCATGGCTTAGCCCGTCCCGAAGAAATTGTTAATTTTAATATTACGCTTTTATTAGTTAGGATAGGCACTGTCATTTCAGCAGAAAACATCCATCATTGTCACAACTAGCTCTGATCAATATATTTATTCTTTATTGCTTAATTGTTAATTCACATTATTTCCCAATTTTCCCTTGGTAATCATTTAAACCTCTGGTCAAAACCTAGAAGGATAATTAATTTTAAAGCTATTTGCACAGAAACCATAATTTAGAACAAGTAACTTGCAGCAGTAATTCTTGCCTCTAGAGACTAAGCTCTGAAATGACCCCATATGCCATCAGACAAATCACATAAAGATATGAGCTCAAAATAAGTTGCTCTTAACCTTGAATGTGTGAACAATTTTGCATATCCATAATTGTCAATATGGCACCCTTCAGGATACACTGGTTTTGTTGGGCAGAGAGCCAATTAGCCTTATGCTCAGTTATATGGGAGCCAGCTGGATTTCTGACAGGTGCATTGTGGTAGTTAACTGCCCTCATCTACACTCTTTAACTCTCCAGTGACTTTGTTGTTCGCAGATGTTTCCCAGGGGAACATGTCAGGACAGCAGTGAATAAAGCATAACATGTACCTTTTAGTGATGGAGGCATCATTAAGGATTGAAGATAATATTATAAAAAAGAAAAATTTGAAAAAACAGTATGGTAGTTCTGCAAGCCTCTTGTAGATGTTCGGTTGTATAAGAAGGCCATCCCCTGATTATCCATTTAAGTAAATGTAAGTAGGAGTTAACCTAAATATTCCACTCTAGGACCTTACAAAATAGCACAGTTAAAGATTTCATGTTGGGTCAGGGTAACCATGTAGGATGTATCCATTCCAAAAAGTTTCCTTAAATTTGTAGACCTATGAAAGCAAGTAAATTGGATATTTGGAAATTTGAGACTATAACATTTCCAAATGAGAAATGAAGAGCATTTACTGGAAGAAAGATGTCAAAAAGATTATATAAGTTCCTTTCAAAAGTACCTATCTGCCAAAAATCCTACCTATTGAACCTCTAATGACAACGGCCTTATTTAATTTGTTTCAGGAAAAGTGGTCTAGTATATTTTGTCCAATCAGAGGATTCATTTTTAATTCCAGCCATCATGGAAATAGTGTAGGGGAAGGAACGCACACATATACATTGCTGGTAGAAACACACAGATGAACATCTATAAAATGAAATTTGGTAATATCTAGATAATATGCCTATTGATTTGTCCCTTTCTCCTTTAGGAATCTTTTACAAAGATATTCAAGAAAAACTAAAATGGCATATACGAAAGGTTATTCATTATTGTTCTTTTGGTCAAAACAAAAAACTGGAAATAAAGTGTCCACCTTGAGGGGGACTGACTGAATACATTATGGTACATCCATGAAATGAAATAGTATACATCTCTAAAAAGAATGAAAATCTATTTATATATGAAAATATATTTAATACATAGTATAGGTGAATCTCTAAAATAGTTTAAAGATGAAAAACTATAAATATTATATTTTATATGATAGTTTATAAAGATAAATTTTTGATACACATATAAATTCAGTAAATTTGGAAAATAGTCCATAAAGTAAACATATTTTATAACACTAATTTTTAAGACTTTTTAAAAGAGCAATTTTAGGTACACACCAAAATTGAAAATAGAGAGATTTCTCATGTACCACCCTCTCCTAGACATGTTCAGCCTCCTTCATTATCCACATCCTCCACCTCCATGGTACATTTGTACCATCTGTATCAATGGTACAGTTGATGAACCTGCCTACATTGACACATAACAGTCGCCCAAAGTCCATCATTTACATTGCGGTTCACTCTTGGTAGTGTATATTGTATGGGTTCGGACAAGTGTGTAATAACATGTATCCACCATTGTGGGATCATACAGAGTAGTGTTACTGCCCTGATTTGTACTGATTTTTATTTTTATTTAAAATTCATGCAATTCATGTAGAACCCAGGGGCTTTCTCTTTTTTTTTTTTTTTCTTAACAAAGAAACTATTGCAACAGGGTTTCCTATGATTTCCTCACAGCTGTACTTCTGAGATTTTACATAGTATAGGTGCTTCAACATAACTGATACCTTAATAAGTACATGCTTAATACAACAAAAAAAAGTATTTAATTGAGTCCCTTTTTATGACTGAAAGTAAATATAGCTTCCACACCAAAGGTGAAAAGAAAACTTCAAATCTAACCCCAGGTATAAGAACAAGAAGCAACTAATGCAGCCTAAAAAAAAAAAAAAATACTGGCAGAAACATTAAAAACTTGTTTATCTTAGAGTAATCATCGGGTTGCTTAAGTATCTTTTTTAAAAACATATTTTTATTGATTTCAGAGAGAAAGAGAGAGGGAAAGAGAGATGAAAAGATCCAGTGATGAAAGAGAATCACTGATCAGCTGCCTCCTGCAGGCCCCACACTTTTGATCTAGCCCACACCCCAGGCATGTGCGCTGCCCGGAACTGAACCGTGACCTCCTGGCTCATAGAATGACATTCACCCACGGGGCCACACTGGCCAGGCTTAAGTGTCATTTTAACTGTAAAATAATTCTGTGATGTATTAATCAGAGTTCTGAGGAAAAGTGATGGGGAAAAAATCTTACATGTGACGGCTGCTCAACATTTGTAGATATCAAGTATATTTGTCCCTCAGGCTTTTATAAGCCAAACATTCCAAATTCCCTGAAGAGTTTCGTATGTCACATTTTCACTTGACTCCATATACTCATGTTATTCTCTATCATTCTAAAGAAAAATTACTCTCATTTCAAATGTGATCTGACCAGCATATTTGGAGCATCACTCTTCTGTTTAGCTGTGTTTCTTTTTGCTTTTTTAAAATGTATTTTATTGATTTTTTTACAGAGGGGAAGGGAGCGGGATAGAGAGTTATAAACATTGATGAGAGAGAAACAGAGAGAAACATTGATCAGCTATCTCCTCCCACTCCCTACTGGGTAATTGCCAGCAACCAAGGTACATGCCCTTGACCAGAATTGAACCTGGGACCCTTGAGTCCACAGGCCGATGCTCTGTCCATTGAGCCAAACTGGTCAGGGCTGATGGTGTTTCTTTTAATGCATCCTGTTGTTCGATTGTTTTCACATTCCCTCTCCAAACCATTACTGGCCATTGTGACTTACACTGAATTTATGACAAATAAATTTTCCTCAATGAATTACTCTGCATTTATGGAAAACATTTGAATACAAAATATAAATTTGCATTTATTTCTAAAATAGGTATTTATTAAATACTAGGGGCCTGGTGCACAAAAATTTGTGCACTCGGGGTGGAGGGAGTCCCTCAGCCCGGCCTGTGCCCTCTCACAGTCTGGGACCCCTCAGTAGATGTCCTATGATGGCCCCAGTCTGCCAGGCACCTTTTGTGTGTGTGTGTGTGTATGTGTGTGTCTCACCACAGGGGACCTGCCCCCAGCCGCATCTGAGGCTCAGAGCAGTCCTCCTGTGTGTGTCTACCTGCCGGGGGCCTGCCCCCAGGCACACCGTCAAGGCTTGGAGCAGGCACCCCCTCTATGTTGATCTCTCAGACTCTTGCTGGGTGCGGCCTGCCTCCCAAGCTTGCCTACTGCCCATCTTCCTCCAGCCACCAGAAATCAGGGAAAACCCCCCTCGTGGTCAGGCCAGCCTTTTCCTGCTCCCTGATCCTCGGGAGGGACCTGGGAAGCTGCCAACTCTTTCCCACTCACCCGTCCCCTGCTGCCTTCCTTTTCCCCTTCCTGGTGCTGCCAAGGAGTCTGGGGAGCTGCCAAGCAGGACCCCGGCCCCTGCAGCCTTGCTTTCCCGCTCCACGATGCCCCGCAAAGGGCCTGGGCGGCCACCAAGCAGGCCGAGACCCCCCCTGCCGCCTCTTTCCCATCACGGGTCCTGGGTCCTGCGCTGTCCCGCCCTGCAGCCGCTCTGTGCACTGGGAGGTCCCTCAGCCCGGCCTGTGCCCTCTCGCAGTCTGGGACCCCTCGGGGGATGCCCACCTGCTGGCGTGCCTGACCAGCCTGGGTGAGGGGCTTTAAGGCTGCCCACAGCTCCCATTGACCCAAC
>PVJC01051866.1:0-11317 GCA_004026665.1 Murina feae
AAAAATGATGCTATTTTTAAATAAATGATTGTTTGTCATGCAGTTTGACCATGTATTTTTGGTTTTGCTTTTTTTGTTTCTTTTTTTTAGAAAGGAAGGGAGAGGGAGAGAGAGATAGAAACATCAATGATGACAGAAAGTCATTGATCGGCTGACTCCTGCATGCCCCACACTAGAGATCGAGCCTTCAACCAGGGCACGTACCCTGACCAGGAATTGAACCATGATCTCCTGGTTCATAGGTTGATGCTCAACCACTAAGCCATGCTTGCTGGGCTTGACCATGTATTTGTAGACACTTTTAAATTTTAAAAGGTTTGTAGATATCAGTTGATATTCTTATGTGGAGGTAAAAGCTTTTACATGTCCAGCTGTTAACAATAAGAAAATAATATAACATGTTTTCTTATACATTTTTAATGGGCATGGGCAGGTTGTGGAGACCTTGAAGAACTGTATTTCAGAAGTTTGATTTGCTTAACATTTAGCTAGCAACTCCTACATGTCATGGTCTGTGCTAGAAGCCTGGGTGAGAAAGATAAATGAGGCATAGTTCCTTGCTACACTGTGAACATTCAGGATGCTCGTGGTGTAGCAAGGAATTAGTCAGAATGTGATTTCTGACTTTCTGGAAATTGTCAACTTATACTTCCTCACTTTATAGATATGTAAAGGAAGCCTAGAGAGATTTGTGTGAAAGCATAGTGTCCACACAAGTAAATAATTGTGAGCACAGTGCCTTGCACATCATAGGTCATGAGAAAATATTTGCCACATGAAATCTCAGATATCTCTTGTAGCAATATGTTTATAGATACATCCAGAACAAAGGAAACAAGGAGAAAATAAATAAATGGGACTACATAAAAATAGAAAGCTTCTGCACAGCAAAAGAAGCCATCAGCAAAATAAAAAGGGAAGCCACTGTATGGGGGAACATATTTGGCTATGATACATCAGATAAAGGGTTAATATCCAAAATATATAAGGAACTCATACAACTTGACAAAAGGAAGACAAATAATCCATTAAAAAATGGGCAAAGGTCCTAAGTAGACATTTCTCCAAAGTGGCCAAGAGATGTATGAAAACGTGCTCAAAATCACTGATCATCAGAGAGATGCAAATTAAAATAACAATGAGGTATCATCTTACACCTGTCAGGGTGGCTACTATCAACAAATCAACAAATGACAAGTGCTGGTGAGGGTGAGGAGAAAAAGGGAATCCTAGTACACTGCTGGTGAGAATGCAGACTGGTGCAGCCATTATGAAAAACAGTATGGAGTTTCCTCAAAAAATTAAAAATGGAACTGCCGTTTGATCCAGTGATCCCACTTCTAGGAATATATCCTAAGAAACACCAATCCGAAAGAAAGTACGCAACCCTATGTTCATAGCAGCATAATTCACAATAGCTAAAATCTGAAAATAGCCCAGGTGCCCATCAATAGATGAGTGGATAAAAAAACTGGTACATTTATACCAAGAAATACTATGCAGCAATAAAAAAGAAGGATCTTTTATCTTTTGAGACAGCCTGGATGGACTTGGAGAGCATTATGCTAAGCAGAATAAGCCAGTCAGAGAAAGACAAGTATCACGTGACCTCACTCATATATGGAATCGAATGAACTACATAAACTGATGAACGAAATAGATCCAGAGACGTAGAAGCATGGAACAGGCTGTTAAATCTTGGAGCGAAGGCAGGGGAGGGTGGGTGGGTGGGTGGGAAGAAATCAACCACTGAACTTGTATGCATGTATGCATATATGCATAACCCATGGACACAGACAATAGGGTGGTGACGGGGGCAGGGGTGGGCTAGAAAGGGTCACTGGCGAAAAGGGGATGTATGTGATACTTCCAACAATAAAGATTTAAAATAAAGTAAAAATAAATGTCTCACAGGCAAAAAAGAAAAGAAAAGAAAACATTTGCCATGATTGTTTACTAGATGGTGTATAGACTTGTGGCTAGGACACCTAGCCATGGAAGGACAAACTCAGAAGGCTGAGAATATGCTCAATCTCTCTGCAGGCTGACTTTCTCAGTTAAAGATTCCTTTGTGCTCACTGCCCAGCTTTATGCCATTGAAGGTGCTTTGGCAGTCAGCTTTGCCCTGGAGCCTGCCCTTGCCCTTTCTTTCTTTTTGGCCCCGGGTGTCTCGAGACAGGTTGAATAACCACCCTGGAGTTCTGCCAGCATCACAAGATGAGGAATGGCAACAAGACCACGAACCGGGTGGGAGGCGGGGGCGGGGGCAGTGAAGAGGAAGTTCAATAATCATCATGTGGTTTCAATGGCTCAGATATGCTTAGCTGCCAATATTCGTTCAAACAATTTAGACTTTCTGAAAACCAGGCCCTTCCTCTCAGAGTCATTTGTTTGCTTCTGTCTGTTGAGCTTCTTTGGCCCTTTCTGGGAACTCATGAACGGAGTGCTTCAGGTGGAGCCTCAGGCTGCTGGGAAGGCCAGCAATTAGGCCCGAAGTCCAGTGTGAAGTCAGCTGTAACCCAAATCAAGTCATCAGTTGTGGCAGATGTTTAGCATATATGGAGGACACTGAGTTGGTGGTAAAAGGATAACTAGATTTTGTGTGCACCTCTCTGCCACTTATGGAGGAAACAAATATGCATATGGAGCAAGGTGAGGTGCACAGCTGAACTGAAGGAGAAAATGGCATCTTGAGTAAAAGCAAGAACTGGAGACGGATTGCCTAAGTTGGAATTGGGGCTCTGTTATTACCAGCTAAGGATGCTGGACAACTTACCATGTTTTTTATGTGTCCTAATATTCTCATGCAATATTCTTAATCACTATTACCTTTCAGTATGCTATGTAATTCATTTATTATGTTTATTGTTTACTGTCCCATTGCCCATCTTTATTTTTTAAAAATATTTTGATTCATTTTATTGATTTCAGAGAGGAAGGGAGAGAGATATAGAAACATCATTGATGAAAGAGAATCAGTAATTGGTTGCCTCCTGCATGACCCCCACTAGATATAGAGCCTGCAACCAGGCAGGTCCCCTGACTGGGAATTGAGCCGTGGCCTCTTGGTTGACAGGTCAATGTTCAACCACTGAGCCATGCTGGCCGGACATCATTGCCCACCTTTAAAGGATAGAAATCTTCACTTTGTGGCTATTGCTTTTGAAAAATTTATCCTAAGAATGTAGAAGACTTGGGACACATAGTAGGTGTTCAGTAAGTATTTGTTGAATATGGTTAATAATTGTGCCAATCTCAACTGGATTGTTATGAAGATGAAATGAGTTAATTCTATAATATGTTCAGGGCAGTGCCCACCACATAGTAAGTACTACATAAGTAATGTGACCATATGCCCCATGTCCTGTCGGCCTGGGACAATCCTGCTTTAGACTCATTTCCTGCAGTAATTATTAATAGTACTCCCTTTCAGAAAAATTCTCCTTTAAGTGTTACATTATATGGTTTTCCTACATGTAAGTGTTTTTACTCATTCATTTAAGAAACGTAAAAGAAATTCCTACCATTTACCATATTTGATGCTAAGAGCAGCGGCCATGGTTCCTTCCCTTGCGGAACTTAGTGCCCGTGGACTCTCTCACTTAAGAACACGATTAAGTAGGCAACCTCATGACTTGAACACATGGTTAAAGAGAATAATTGGATTTGCAGCCATGTTGTTCTTTGCTGTTTTATGAAAAAGTTCTTTATCAGTTTTTACAGCAACCCAACAAGGTGGAAATGATTACTACCCCTCGTTTACTGAGGAAAGATAGGTCCTGAGGACAAATAACCTGGTCGTGGAGCAAGCTAGAGAGCACTGATCCAGGCTCTGATTCCTACATGCCTTCCTGCTGAGAACACTGTCTGCTGAGAGCTCCAACCAGATGGCCTGGCAGCCCTGGTATGACTTGGACTCAACAATTCTGCATTGCTTTATGATAAGCAGATTTCCCCCCATTAATTCTTAAAGAATATTTAGATTACACTGATTAAAGGTAGGATACACATTTTGAGTGAAAGGCAAGGCAGAAGTATCTATTTCTTTTGATTTTTAATCTTGCCTGGTCAATGAAGTATATCCATTCTCTAAAAAGCCAGCGGTGGCAGAAGCTACAGCTTTTCTTATGTCCCTCTGCCTCCCTCTAGTGACTCAAGTAAAGAATTACTATTTTTTTTTGGCCCTAGCTAGTTTGGCTCAGTGGATAGAGCTTGTGGACCAAAGGGTCCCAGGTTCGATTCTGGTCAAGGGCACATGCCTGGGCTCGATTCTCAGTAGGGGGCATGCAGGAGGCAGCCAATCAATGATTCTCATTATTGATGTTTCTATCTCTCTCTCCCTCTACCTCCCTCTCTGAAATCAATACAAATATATATATTTTTTAAATTACTATTTTTTATAGACATGGATATACAGGTAGTGATTTGTAATATAATAGTAATATACTTATAATCCATATTATATTTATAATTTATATAAATATATTTATATGTTACTATTGTATGTATTTTGCAGTAGGGATTTATTGCAAGAACACAAAAGTTACAAAAAAGCCAAACCTTATCTACTCCTTCTGTGCTTCCCTCCCTTAGTACAGTACTGTGAAACACTGTACTAAATATCAAGGACACAAAGATAAAGGCATTTGCCCACTTTGGCCAAACTCTCTTTGTACCAAAAGAAACAAAGAGGATTTAAAATTTCAGAGAAGAGTGGAAGTAACTATTCTTTCTGTCTCTTATGTAAAGTTAAACACCATGATGCACTGGAGACTTGCATTAAGGGTGTCAAAATAAGAATCATTCAAACCTGCGAAGAATTTTTGGGAGTCTATTTGAGCGAAACTGTCCACAAACCCTGGGAAGCAGAATCTCAAGGGATTGAGATAATGCTCCTGAGAATGGCAGTTTTACACCTTGCTTTATACATTGCAATAAAAAGAGGAGCCCTAAGTGTGTCATATGAAATCCATTGGTAGTAGATTAGGGAGGCAGGAGAAAGCAAAGCGAGGAGGAGGGCACCTCTAGGATTGGATAAAAAGTAAAAGTATAGACACATACTTCTTTTAGTTAGGTGGGTGCAAGACAGTTAACAATCAACAATCTATATATATATAAAAAGCCAGCGACCAGAACAACATAATGACCGGAATGACCAGTTGCTATGACGCCCACTGCAGCCAGCAAACTGGCCCAATCGGGGGTGGGGCCAGCAGGTTAACCTCCTGTGGCCCCTCCCCAGAGTCGGTCCCACCCCTGATCAGCCCCCACCACCCTGATCAGCACACAGTCCTCTTCCCCAGCCTGCTCTGCACCTGATTGGCTCCCCCACTCCCATCAGGGGCAAGGCCAGTGGCTACCACCCGCAGCCCCTCTGCCTAGCTGGCCCCACCCTTGAGCAGCCCCCACACACCAATCAGGGCTGGGGCTGGCTGGCCAACCTCCCCCATCCCCTCCCCAGCCGCTGACCCCTGATGGCCCCCCACCACCACCACATTCAAGAGTGGGGCCTGCTGGCCAATCAACTGCAACTCCTCTGCTTGTCTGGCGCGGCCCTGATTGGGCCCCAACTGGGATGAACCAGTTGGCCAACCTTCTGCTGTCTCCTCCTCTCAACAGGCCCAGCCTCGATCTACCCCAAATGGGGCCAGGCCAGCTGGATCTCACCCGTGCATGAATTCATGCACTAGGCCTCTAGTTAACTTAATAACAATGAGTTGATTTGTGGTTTCACAGAGCCTGTGCTTAGAGGGGTCTGAAAAAAGGGAAATTGCTTTGTTATTGCAAAGGCATGTTTATCAGGTATGTCACCTTAGATGCAAAAAGACAATATGCAGACTCAATTAAGGTAAAGATTGGATTTTATCAAGGGATATTCTAGTGTAGGTCATGACTACCCACCATAAACTGCCTTTTAGTTAAAAAAGTTTTAATTTCAGCCCACCTTTGTGGTTACTTTAGGTCTCTGAGTTTTCAAGGCTGCCACACAGGCCTTCCCTGAGCCTGTCAGGGTAGCCTGTGGCCTCGTTTCATCCATAAGAGAATAGGACTGCTTTTTTATTCTGTATCTGCACATACCCTGACCACTTTTGTCCTTCTTTTCCTCCCTTCCCCTCCCCTCTCCTCTCTCCCCTCCTCTCCCCTTCCTTCCCTCCTTTCCTCCTACTCTTCTATTCCTTTATTTTTATTTATTATTTTTATTTCATTGCTTAAAGTATTACAACAAGTGATAGATAAGTATTACAACAGATGATAGATAGATCTCCATTTTTCCCCCTTGCCCTTCCCCCCCCTCCTCCCTAACCCCCAGTTTCCCGTGTCCACTGATTATTCTCCTATGCATGCTTGCAAGTCTTTCAGTTGATCTTCTATTCCTTTATATGCTATCTCCTCCCAGGATCAAGTTTCTAGGCAAGGAAGCGGGGCACCACCCTGAAGGTTGCAGTCATGCCTAAAGAGATCACTCACCTCGGCTGGAACACAGCTTCCAGCCATTTGAAGATGGTAAACACTCAGAGGTGGCTGTAGTCATACTTCTCTATAACACTGCAATCAAATAAACACTGAGGAATTTGCTATCAGGCACTTAGTCAAAACAAGGCAAGCTGCATTCTAGGTGCTGCCTTCTACTTGGAAACCAGCAAAGGAAGGAGGAGTTCTGGCATGTTTTCTTTACAAATGGATCCAGTGGCTTGATTCTGCCATTCTAATACAATACTATTGCAATTAACTAGCTATTAATAACAGGAAAGGAGCAAAGGGAAGGCCAGATACTATAGGCATGTTATTTAGACAGCTTCACCAGGAAGCTACAACTTTATACCACCCAGGGGTCCAACAAAGGGAAGCTAGATGCATACCTAAAGTTGGGGGGACTAGTGAAGGTGCTTACTGTCAATCATACCTGGGAACCAAGGTCATTGGCTAGAATGGCCTTGGCCACTGCAAGCACATGGAAATTTGGTGTAATTAATTCCCTGAATGAAAAGCTCACTTTTATGCTTTCTTGGCTTTTATGCTCTGTTGGCTCTTGGCTCCTCTTGGCATGCTTGTTCATGTCTTATGCTTGGCTTTCTGGCTTTCCATGGCATCCAATGGTCATGTGGTCCACACACACAATGTACTAATGGATTGAGGCTGAATGAGACCCAGCTCCAACATTCAAAGGACACTCTGGACACTGGCTTTGCTTTTAGCTCCACTGAAACCCCAGCTACACTTCTATGACTAGATGAAGGGAATTGGAACTTGGGAAATATAGGGATGTAATGCCATGCAAGTAAAAATCACTCATTCTCTTGTGCAAGTGAGAGGGTTGAAATTCGGGCAGACAGGGTAAGGGTCCAGTGGAAACAAAGGCAGGTGGAACATAGGCAGGGGCAGGCATGGCAGATTGAACAAGCCTAATTACAGAAACCAACCAGCTGAAATAAGAAAATGTTTCTGAACTCATAGCAGGAGGCACGAGTAAACAAGTGAGGGCCTGCAGTCACAAGGTGTGTGAACGCATAGAAACAGTAAGTTCAGCATAGGAACAGAGAAAGAACACATAGAAACAGGGAAAGTTCAGGTCTGTTGCTGGGCAAAAACAATTGAGGGAATTAATCAGGTGACGACATGGATAGATAGGGAAGCAGGCTTGTAGCAAATACATACCCCCGGACTACCAGGCTTTAACGAGCAGACCATCACTGGGTCCCCCTCCCCTTGCGGAGTCTGAATCTGCTTATAATACATTTTCCACACTTTTGTTTAAATCTTCTGGTCCATGGAGCTCATTCTTCAGCATCATGAGACATGACCCTGGGAAAACACCTTGGCTCACCATTCTTGTCATCACAAGTCTCAGAGAATTTTTTTCCCCCTCAGGATATCATAAGAACTCCACCTCTGCAACACCAAGTGGGAAAAGGAGCCTCTGCTTTATCCCATATGGATACTAGGAGTCTTGCTTAGCACCCACTCTCCATCCTGCTCTTCTGCTCCTCAGAGCTGCCAATGTCACTGGGCCACTAGTTTCGGGGTCACTCCCAGCTTATGCTGACCTTGGTGGGTCTCAGATGAGTCTTTTGGCAGCTACAGAAACAATGCTTCTCACCATGCTAGTGGCTTGAGAGACCTTGGGAAAAGTATTATGTGGGTGTTTCAAATAGAATACTGGGCAATTTTAAAAAAATACCTCTTTATAAAAAATGTATTTTTATTGTTTTCAGAGAAGAAGGGAGAGGGCGAGAGAGATAGAAACACCAATGATGAGAGAGAATCATTGATTGGCTGCCTCCTGCATGCCCCTTACTGGGAATCGAACCTACAACCTGGAAATGTGTCCTGACTGGGAATCAAACTGTGACCTCCTGATTCATTGGTCGATGCTCAACCACTGATCCACACAGGCTGAGCTCTGTACCTCTTATTGCACCCAAGCACACAGTGTTTATCTCTCCTACTAGATAGAAACAGCTACAGAGCTTGAATTATGCAAATTTGTTTTTGTGTCCTCTATGCCTGGGACATGGTTGGTGCTCAGTAACTGCTTTTTTCAAGAGTGAATGAATGAATAACAATTCACTCTAGTAATATTCTGTCCTTCAAATCGGACGCACAAATACTTGTTTTTTCCTAATTACAGTTTCTAGGCTAACAGACATGTGTGATATGAAGGAATCTGAGAAAGGTCTTCTTGGTTTTGTAATCTTTATTGTGAGAGATAAGACAATGTACATGTAAAAAACATCCAAACCTGAAGAATTTTTATGAGTTTATTTGAGCCAACTGATGACAATCGCCAGGATGCAAAATCTCAACTGATTGAGAAAAAGCTCCAGAAAATTGCAGTTTTTACCACTTATTTTGTACATCAGAATCAAAGGGGAAGATGGAAGGGGGTTACATAATTCATTGATGATAGATTAGGGAGGCAGGAGAAGACAAAGTTGGGGCGGGGTGGGGATGTGGGGGAGAAATCTCTGTGATTAGATAAAAAGTGAAAGGAATAGACATTTCTTTTACGTAGGTGGTATAGGATAGTTAACAGTTTACAATTAGATGATAATAATGACAGTAAGAGGATTTGTTGTCTCTGCTCTGGTGTGTGGTTGTGCTTTGGGGAGGGGGCCTGGAGAAGAAAATTACTTTGATATTCCAAAGGTATGTTAGCAGGAATGTTATAGAGATGCAAAAAAGGACACCAGGCAGGCTCAGTTCAGATTGCCATTTGCTAGGGAAAAAAATCAGCCTAGGACATGACTACCTGCCATGAACTGCTTTTATTTAGAAAGTTTTAATTTCAGGCCATCCTATGTAGTTACTCTTGGTCTCTGAAATTTAAGGCCACCCTGCAGGCCTTCTCTGAGATTGTCAGATTTAGTATGTGGCCCCTTTTTCATCCACAACATAAAGGAACATATGGAGAAAAGCCAGAAGAGGAAAGCAGGCTACAAAGACAAACTGAAAAAACAAACAAACCCACAAAGGCAAATAAGATGCATCCACAGATTCTGATAACTAAAAATCATGGTTTCCAGCCATGATGGCCATGCTACCAGAAAGGGGACCTGATCCTGAGTGGGTCTGCCTAGGGCTAGCTGGTAGTGTGTGGGTTCTTGACTTTGTGCAGGAAACATTTCACAACAGGAGTCCAGGTGACTCTAAGGGAACATTTATTAAATTTAGGCACAGTAAAACAAGAAAGGGCTTAGCGTAGAAGAAGCAACAGGAGAGCCTAGGCTGGGCTGCCCTATGTCCCTGGGAAGTCAGAGAAAAGGGGGCCTTGGAGACAGGTTCAGGAGTAGCCTGGGACAAGTTGCCACTGCCTGCTGCTCCCCTGGTTGCAAGCTTCGTGGGGGTCCGTCGAGGTTAGAGGATGCATGCCTGTGGGTGAAGAAGAGGGGAAAGGGAATGTGGGGGGTTGCTCTCTAGAGGGAGAGCATGTGCTGTATCCTTTATCTTGAGGCTTTTATCTCTTTCTTGCAGGCGGGAATCTTAGGGGAGGTCTCAGGGGAGGGTTCAGCAGAATATTCATCAGTTTTCTAGGTGTGCTCCTTCAGGGTTGTGGTCTCTACTGATTGGTCAGTGTCAGGGCAGGGAGTGGTTAGTCATTGCAGCTGGTCCTGGTTAGCTCACTTGGTTTTGCTGTTTTTCTGGGCCTGGAGCTGAAATACAACTGAGGCCTAGATGTTATCTCAAAGGAGGTGACCTTCTGTATCTGCTGTAAATTGCTCTGCCAGTTTGTTCAGCTGTCTGCCTCAGTTTCCCTATTCCACTTGTCCTGGCTTACTGGTCCATCTCATTTTCCCCTCAGAGACTCCATCCCTAAGAGCTTTTAGGGACAATGAGGAAGATGGTTTGTCTTCCACTTGTCCTGGTTTACTGGTCTGTCTCAGTCACAGTTTTAGTAGTAAGCATAAACAATACAGAACTCTATTCTTTCCTTATTAAAGGCAAAATCTTTTAATGTCATTGAGAGCAAGTGTGATGTTGTATAGAAACTGAGGCAAGCAATAGGTAGAGGATTTAGTCAAATGCTCACATAAAGCCCTGGTCAGTGTGGCTCAGTTAGTTGGTCATCCTGTACATAAAGGGGTTCCCGGTTTGATTTCTTGTGCCCAGGCTTCAGTCTTGATCTCCAGTAGGATATGTGCAAGAGGCGGCCAATTGATCTCTCTCTCTCTCTCTCTCTCTCTCTTTCTCTTTTTCTCTCTCTCTTTCCCTCTCCCTCTCCCTCTCCCTCTCTTTTCCTCACTCCCTAAAATTCAGTTTTAAAAAGTAATTCTCACATTAAGTTCATTAAAAAATTTTCTTCAACACCAAGCTCTGACAGTGGATTTGGTTTTCCCTATGAGAGCTGAGTAAAGAGCAGATCTGCTTGTGTGGGCGGTAATTTTCCTTCTGGCAAATCTGTACGTTAGATCTTTTCTCACTTGATCTTCATGAGCTGTTCTTCTTGTTTGTGTCCTGCCTGGATCCCCTCACCCCCAAGGCCTGCTTCCTTTTTGACCCATCTTCAAATTGCATACTAATAATGTGTTAATTACTCAGTGTGATTGGCAGATTAACCAGGGAATTCCCTAGCCCTGAAAATCTTTCTGATCTAGGATTGTGATAATCATTTTATAATATATACTCATATCAAATTATTATGTTATACAACTAAAACAAATACAATGTTGCATAACAATTACATGTTGGTAAACAACAACAAGAAGAAGATTTTTAATAGAAAATGTTAAGTCAGGTTGGCGGGGAGGCAGAAATTCTGGAAGAGGGAATTTGGTGTCTTCCCATCCCCTCCCAACAGTCGCATGTTTGTCCAATGAAA
>PVJC01051867.1:0-11328 GCA_004026665.1 Murina feae
ACAGGAGCAGTTAGGCATTGATCAGGCTGACAGGGGAGTAATTAGGGGCAATCAGCAGGCGAGAGGTTGGGAGCCAGCAGTCCTGGATTGTGAGAGGGATGTCCGACTGCCCATTTAGGCCCGATCCCACTGGTGCGATTGGGCCTAAATGGGCAGTTGGACATCCCTCAAGGGGTCTCAGATTGGAAAGGGTGCAGGTTGTGCTGAGGGACACCACCCCCCCCACACACACACACACACACAATCCGTGCACGAATTTCATGCACCGGGCCTCTAGTTTATAATAATAAAAGAATAATATGCTAATTAGACTGGACATCCTTCCAGATGACCTTCCAGATGAATCTAGGGCTTTGAGGGAAGCTGGGGTCCCAGGTGCCAGAGGGAAGCTAGTGCCGGCAGCTCGGGAAAGGAAGGCCTACTCTTGCATGAATTTTGTGCATTGGGCCTCTAGTATACTTATTAAATTCTCCTGAATATAGACACTTGGGTTCTTCCACATTTTGGCTATTCTGAAAAGGCTATGAACATTCATGTATAAGTCATGCTATTCACATAATTTTTATTTTGTGTGTATGTGCAAATACCTGGAAGTTAAATTTTGATTAAGAATGTGTTACATCTGCCCTAACTGGTTTGGCTCAGTGGATAGAGCGTCGACCTCTGGACTGAGGAGTCCCAGGTTCAATTCCGGTCAAGGGCATGTACCTTGGTTGCAGGCACATCCCTGGTAGGAGGTGTGCAGGAGGCAGCTAATTGATGTTTCTGTCTCATTGATGTTTTTAACTCTCTATCCCTCTCTCTTCCTCTCTGTAAAAAATCAATAAAAATATGTATATTAATAAAAAGATGTGTTACATCTATTTAGAGAGAATGTACATTTCAAAAGTATTGATTCTTCAAATTTGTGAACGTGTTCTTTTTGCTCCATTTGTTTAGATGTGCTTTTATTTCTCTCAGAAATTAAGAGAAACATGTCATTCATTAAATATATTCTACATATTTTTTGTTTATGATCTTGTGGATCTTTAAAAAATTAATTTTGCAAATGTTTTTTTAAAGTACATATAAATGCAATGCATGTATTATAAGTTTATATCCTCTTGATTTAATAAATTAACATGTTAGTTCCAGAATTTTCCTTTGAAGATTCTATAGTGTTTTCTATGTATACAGTGATGTCATCTGAAAGTAGTGACAGTTTTCCTTCTTTGTTTCTAATGATTATTCCTTTAGATATTTTTTCATTGCTTCTTTATGGTGGTAAAGATTACTTGTATAATGTTAAATATAAATGGTGAAAGCAGATATCCATACCTTCCTCCCTACTCTAGGGGGAAAGTATTTAATCTTTCACCATTAAGTATTATGTTAGCTGTGTGCTTTTCATATATGCCCTTTATCAGGTTAAAGAAATTTCCTTCTTGTTTGCAGAGGGTTTTTTTTTCAAAAATCATAAATGTCTGTTGAATTTTATAAAAATTTTTTTCTGCATCTTTCAGCTAATGATTATATGAGTTTTCTCCATTATTGGCAATTAGGTGTTTATATAGATTTATTTTCAAATATCGAACCAACATTGTGTTCCTAGAGTCAGAACAATTATTATTAGGTATAAAGAGGAAGATGAGCTAGGAACAAAGGAGTCAAACCATCAAAAATCATCAGTCCCAAATTTGTATGCACCCAACAACAGAATTTCAAAATTATCAACCAACTTTAAAACTCTCTAACCAGTAATAATAGATGTTAGATTCTTTTTGTGTTGTTATTGATAGTTTTTTTTTTCCTACCAAGAACAAAACACATGTCAACCCAAAGGTACATTTTGCCCTATGTTTTATTTGACTAATGAATATTTTATGTAACCAATTTGGAAATTTATTTTTTAATATTTTTATTGATTTCAGAGAGAAAGGGAGAGGGAGAAAGAGATAGAAACATCAATGATAAGAAAGAATCATTGATTGGCTGCTTCTTGCACGCTCCCTACTGGTGGTTGAACCCACAACCCAGCATGTGCCCTTGACTGGAATCAAACTCGGGACCCATCAGTCCACAGGCCGACACTCTATCCATTAAGCCAAACCAGCTAAGGTCCAATTGGGAAATTTAAAATATAGCTGAATAGGGTAAAGACTATATGGGATTTCACTGTATTATTTCCCACAACTCCATGCATATCCACAGCTATAGCAAAATTAAGAGTTAAATTGGAAAGTTTAGAAAATTCTATTTTTTCTAAGATGCCTATAGCAGTTCACACTCCCAACATCAATGTATGAATTTCTCCACACCTTTGCCAACATTTGATACTATCACATTTTTATTTTAGCCATCCTAAGAGGTGTATAGTGATACATTCTATATTATGGAATCCATGCACTGGTGGAGGACATGGCCTGCAGGGATTGACCCACTGTGGGAGCGCCGCTCATTCCGGTCCGGTCAGCTGGGCGGCTGTGAACCCACCCTTTGAGTGGCTGCTCCCACTGTGGGAGTGCACTGACCACCACAGGGCAGCTCCTGCATTGACTGTCCTACCACGTCTGCCCGCTGGTGGTCAGTGCACATCACAGCGACTGGTCAACTGGTTGTTCTCGTCATTCAGTTGCTGGACTTTTATTATATAGGATTATGGTTTTAATTTACATTTCCCTAATGGCTAAAGATTGAACATCTTTTCATGTGCTTATTTTTTATCTGCACTTCCTTCTTCTAAAAAAGGCAACTTTTACTTGGTTTTCAGAGCTTCTCCCATGTCTTCTGTTTCTTAAAATTAACCAGCCTAAAATAATCCTTACATCAAATAGAAATATTTTGGGTTGACAAATTCTGTTCCTTTATAGATTCTAGACAACAGACCTGTATAGCATGTTACTCTACTGCATTTTATAGACAATTGTAACAAAATGAAAAGTATTTGTGTTTAAGCATTTTGCTTTGGTATGACAGCTATGACATCACTAGGGGACAGGAATTTTTTAGCTTCATTATAATCTTATGGGAACACCATTATATATGTAGTCTGTTATTAACCAAAACATTATGTGACTCATGACTGTTGTTTATTTTTTTCATTTCACATCTCTATGCATTTTATTTCTTTTTTTGCCTTGTTTGAATGGCTAGAAATTTCATCCCTTTGTTGAATAAGAGAGGTGAACATCCTTGCCTTTTCCCTAATCTTATGGGGGAAAGCATTTAGCATTTTATCATTAAGCATGTTAGCTGTAGGTGTAAGTACTTTTTATGAAGTTGAGAAAATTCTCCTCTATTCCTAGTATTCTCAGAGCTTTTTTTTTTTTTTTTTACCACAGTGTTGACTTTTGTCAAATGCTTTTTCTGAACTGATTTATGTAATCATGTAATTTTTCTTATTTAGCCTGAATTACATTAATTTTTGAATATTGAACCAGCTTCAGATTCCTGAAATAAACTCCACTTGGATATGGGGTAAAATTCTCTTTATACACTGTGAATTCTATTTTATAATATTTTATTAAGGATTTTTATGTTTATATTCATGAAGTATGTTGGTCTATAGTTTTCTTCTTCTGTACTATCTTCTTTGTTTTCATATCAGGGTAATACTAGTTTCATTAAATGAATTGGAATGTGTTCCCTACTCTTTTGTTTTTGTTCTGAATAAAATCATATAACATTGCTGTTACTTGTTCTTTGAGCATTGGGTAGAATTCTCCATTGAAGTAATCTGGTCAAGGATTTTCTTCATGGTTGTTTGATTACAAATTCAGCTTCTTTGTTAGTTATAGGTCTATTCCAACTATATAGTTCACATTGGGTGAATTGTGGTAGTTTGTGTATTTTTATAATGAGGTCTAATTCATTTAATTTGTCAAATTTATGAATGGGCACTTACTCAGTGTTCATTTGTTAGCCTTTTGGTTTCTATAGTATCTGCAGTGAAATGTCCTGCTATTGCTGGTGTTGATAATTTATGTCACCTCTATTTTTGCTTTGTTAGTCATGTTAGAAGTCTGTCAATTTTATTCATCTGTGTAAAAAACTCGCTTTTTGCTTCATTGATTTTCTCTATTGTTTTTCTGTTTTCAATTTCATTGTTCACTTCTCTTTATTATTATTTATGCTTTTATGTGGCATATTCTTCTTTCCAGGTTCTAGAAGCATAAGCTTAGATTATTGATTTGGGATTTTTCCTCTTTTTTGATATTTACATTTAATGTTACAAGATTCTCTCTACACATTGCTTTAGATGTGGCCCACAAATTTTAATGTACTGTATTTTCATTTTAAGTTAATTCATTTTTATTGCCCTTGATACTTTGACCTATGGATAATTCAAAAGTGTGTTACTTATTTTCAAAGTATTTGTAAACTCTCCTGTCTTCTTTCTGTTACTGATTTATAGGTTGCGTCTACTGTGGTCAAAGAACCACATTATTTTAATTATTTTAATTTTGTTGATGTTCATTTTATAGCTCAGAAGATAATCTATAGAGATGTGTTCCACGGGGGCTTGAAAAGAATATATATTTGCTGTTGTTGTATTCAAAGCTTTATAAATGTAAAACAGGTCATGTTAGTTTCTGATACTACTGAGCTCTTCCATAGCTTGCCTGATTTTCTCTTCAGCCATCCTATTAATTGTTGAGAGAAATGGTGAAGTCTCCAACTATCATTGTGTTTTGTTTCTCCTTTTAATTCTATCACTCTTGCTTCAAACAGGTTTTAATTTCCTATTGTTGCTGTAATAAATATCCACAAACTTAGTGGCTTAAAAAACCCACAAATTTATTTTCTTATAGCTCTGGATATTAGAATTTGAAGATGAGTCTTAGTGGACTATGATCAAGATGTCAGCAAGATTGAGTTCCTACTAAAGACTCTGGAAGACAACCCATTTCCTTGCCTTTTCCATTTCCTCGAGGCTTCCAGATTCCTTGGCTTGTGGTCTTCAGTCAGCAATCACATCACCCTGATTGCTGGTTCCATTATTACCTCTCCATCTCTGACTAACTCTCCCGCTGCCCTCTTTGCCTTGTAAAGACCCATTGTGAGCATATTAGGGCAATCCTCACCCCCAAAATATCCAGGATAATCTCATTTGAAAGTTCTTAATTTAACTACTTCTGCAAAGTCCCTTTTGCCATGTAAGGTAAGATAATAACAGGTTGCGGGTATCAGAACATGAATTTCTTTGGGGGCAATTACTCTGCCTACCATAGTCTACCCTCTGGCCACCAAAGATACATGTGCATCCCACAGGCAAAATACATTCACCCTATCCCAAGATATTTAAAAGTCTCAACCCTTTACACAATCAATTCAAGCCCAAATTGTTAATCTTGTCAGCTTAAAAGTCCAAATTTTCATCATCTAAATTAGTTTTTCATGAGGCTGCAGGTAGAATCCATCCTGTGATATGTTTTTATCTGTATCCATTAGCATTTCTGAGTTGCCAGCTTATTCAGCTTTGATTCTGGGGCATATGGACCAAAGAGAAAATGCAGGGGACCCACCATCATGCCATTATTTAGGTCCTGGGGTGCCTAGCAGATTTGTCATCTTTCATTCTTTCCGAGTCTTATTATGCTTGTTTGCATATAATATCTAGGAGTTTCAGTTGAACTTAATGGGAGGAATAGGAAAAATAGATCTCTTCCATATTCCTGGAATTGCAAATCATGAAAGCATATTTGTAAAGCCTATCCAAAATACGTTACAAATGAGTGTCTATTCCTGTGATTTTACTGTCAAATTCTATGCAGCTCTTTTTCCCTAACAAAGAGTTTCAGTTTGTTCCATTAGTCATCAGTATCTAAGTATATATTAACATTCTGATCGATAGGATTTTAAAAACCACTTTATATTGTCACAATACACTTCAGAGCATTTGGAAAAAGGTTTCTGTAGATGGTAAAAATCATATTTAATGCATCCAGGACTTTAATTTAAAACATCTTGGTTAATGGATATTAAATTAATTTTTATGAAGTCCATGTTATTTTTGAATTCATCTGGAAAGTATTCTGTAGATTAGTATTAAAATAATTATGGCCAATGCCAGCTAACAATTCCTCTGATCATTCATCATTAATTGAAAAGTGTAATAAAAGTAGAATTACTAATCAAAGTAAGTATCCCAATTTAAAGATAAATGTATTTTTGATTAGTTTGGCACAAATTATGCAGCTAGGCTTGAGGAATAACCCTTATTTGGGTTCACATTCCAAGAATGGATACAGAAGTCACAAAATTTAGCCAGTTAGACTATATCTGGCACAAATTATTTTTCTAGTTATTTAGAGATATGGTGTATGTGCCAATTACTACAGTATACACACAGTCACGTGCATAGTATTCTGTGTGTTTCAGAAAGCACTGAGAAAGTTTATAAATTTTTAAAAAACATTAAATTACAGATAATTATTTTACTAAAGTATTTTCTTCTAATTTTTAAGTTTTTATTTTTAAAAATACTTCAAACTAGCATAAATATTGCAGGAGTAATATAATGAATTCTCAAATACTCTTCACCTAGATTCTTAACACTGCCACATCTGCTCCCTTCATATTATACATTATATTATAAAAAACATATTTACATATTATAGTGCAATAAATATTATTAACATTATTGTTATTATTAGTTTTGCTGAGATTTGGATTCAATCTTTGTCAGCTACATGACTCTTTAATTCTTAATACTTCAGCACATATAACCTTAAGAAAAATCACATCTCTTAATAGTACTAGGTGGTGGCATCTGATGAGATTTGGGACTTTAATACTAATATAATATCGTTATCCAATATATTGTGCATGTGGCCATACTCAAACTTTTTCAAGTGTATTAATAACATTCTTTTTAGTGCCCCCCCCAAATGGTCCAAATGTTGTCCAGGTTCATTGCATTTAGGTGTTATGTCTCTAGTCTTTTTTTTCTTTAAATTTTTTAAAATTAATTTTAGAAAGAGGAAGAGAGAGAGGAAGGGAGAGAGGGAGAGAGGGAGAGAGGGAGAGAAATATTGATCAGCTGCTTCTGGTATGTGCCCTGAACAGGAATCAAAGATCAAACTCTCAACTTCAGTATTGCCCTGAACAGGAATTGAACCTGCCACCCTTTGGTTTGTGGGATATTATGTATATGGTCCTGTTTCTCATGCTTCATATCAAGAGCTACACAATGTCTGTTTGTCTCATTATTGGAGACTAGAGGCCCAGTGCATGACATTCATGCACTCAGAGTGGAGGGGGGGAATCCCTCAGCTCGGTCTGCAACCTATCACAGTCTGGGAGCCCTCAGGGAATGTCCGACTGATGGCTTAGGCCTGCTCCCTGCCTAAGCCAGCAGTCAGACAACCTTAGCGCTGCCACAGAGGTTGGAGAGGCTCCCACCACTGCCACCGCACTCGCCAGTGGTCAGCCTGGCTTGTGGCTGAGCCACGCTTCCCCTGTGGGAGTGCACTGACTACCAGGAGGCAGCTCTTGCATTCAGCATCTATCCCCTGGTGGTCAGTGTGCGTAATAGTGACTAGTAGTTCTGCTGTTTGGTTGATTTGCATATTACCCTTTTATTATACAGGATGTTAATTTTGATCACTAATAAGGATGTATCCACCAAGTTTCTTCACTATAAGTTTCTTTTGTAGTTTAATAAGAAATCAGTGGGGAGATATTTTTCGACTGTGTAACTATTCTGTTAATCACCAAACTTACAACTAATAGTATTAATATCTATTGATGATTCTTGTTTGAATAAATGATTACAATAAGGTTGAAAAATGGCCATTGTCTAATGTTGTTATTTCCTTTGTATTTATTAGTTAGCATTCTCCTGCAAGGGAGAGTTTTTCCTCCTCCCCATTTATTTATTCATTTTATGTTGCTATCTCTATGGACATATGAATTCTCATTTTATACAATAGGTTTCACTTAATTTCTGTCATTATTCATTTTGTTGCTCAATGTTTTCCAAATTTGGCTAGTATGAGCCTAATCAGGCAGCTTTTGTATCTTTTTGAAATGCCATTCTCTTCTAAGCGCTTCCTTAATTGATGGTCTGGATGCATCTTATTACTTGCCCCAGCCATTTCGCTTTCAAAGTGGAATGGTATTCAGAAAGGGAAAAAAAAAACCTGGGCACTAATTATCACAATGATATTTCTATTTTGAATTCAATGGCATGAGTATTTTTTTGCCTTGCTTTCTCATACTCATGTTACATTTCTTTCATCCTAAAATGAGAGAACTCTGTGAGACTATTTCTAAATCAGATCTCAGTAATACATCAAAGCATCCATCACAGATCTGATATATTTAGATCAATGAGATTTAGAAAATAATTATCATCTATTCCCTTTTGCCTTAAATCTTTTTTAATAATTTAAAGATGTTTATACTTCTCTATCATAACAAATACCATATCGAATTAATCTTATTTTTTCACTTGTTTGTGATCTTCTCTGAGTCCTTGAGTAGGGAAAACAAATTTTATTAGTTGTCATATACCCAATATCTATCACAGCCTGGGTGAGAGAAATTGTTTAATTATTATATGATGAAAGAATAAACCCAAATGTGTAACTTTGAATTACCTTACCAAATGATTAGTGATAATTAGCGGTAAAGAGATAGCCACTAAAATATCCATTTAGACAGACATATCAGTGGTAAAAAGGAAAGGGTAGCAAGTAAACATTCCATCTATGAATGATATGAGACTAAAGACAGTAACTTCATTGGATGACAAAGTCAAGATTCAGAAAGAACAAAGGCAGGTTAAAATAATGGTCTGAGGCTAATGAGATGAAATTGAAGAGGAAATAGTCTGAGGGACTGTCAGTAGATTCAGCAAACCACCTGAACAGGTTTTCAACTGGCTAAGCAGAAGTTTGTAGAAACACTTAGGGCTTTCAATGATTGTAAGACCAACAAAAGCCAACATCATTACGTGGCTACCAGAATAAGCCAGTGTCATCATGGACCTTATCAGAAGATTATATATATATATATATATATATATATATATATATATATATATATATATATATATATATATTTTCTAGAATCCAGCAAACAATGGCCTTGTTCTGGGTCAGATTGCCACGCCATCTCTGCATTCAGTTCCAAGCACTGCCATTCGGCGTACTAGTATAATGACCAGACAATTTAGAATGTATTTGGAGGAAAGTAAATAAGGTAGTGGAAGGACTCAAATTTGCAACATGACCAATTAGGTTACAGAGAGGCTTTGTCAAATCTTTCAGGCATAAAAATTAGCTTGATAGAAAACTTAACAAATATAAATAACATAATTAATAGCCTTAATTAATATTGCTGAAGAAGTCCTAAAAAGGTACTTGCAACTTGAATCCAGCAACATGTTAAAAAAATTACCTGGAATATGCTTTCTTATAAGAATAAGATAGTTCAGTGCAGGAAAATCTATGGATCACATCACTATGTCATAGAAAAATGATGATTATTCAATAGGAGGTTTCAAAGGCAATTGATAAAAGTTCCATCCATGTTTTAAAAATTTGAAAAGCCCAAACTTATAAAATTAGAAACAGAAGGGCCAGTTATAAACATGATGGCATGTATATTTCTAATTCATATATATTTAATGTATTCATTATATTTCCTTATATGTAGTTATTGCATCTTATATATGTCATATATATTTATTATGTTAAATGGTAAAACAATACATGCTTTTTTAAAAAATATATTTTTATTAATTTCAGAGAGATAGGGGGAGAGAGAGAGAGAGAGAGAGAGAGAGAGAGAGAGAGAGAGAGAGAAACATCAATGATGAAAGAGAATCATTGATTGGCTGCCTCCTGCACATCTCACACTGGGGATCGATCCCACAACCCAGGCATGTGCCCTGACTCAGGAATCAAACAGTGACTTCCGCTGATGCTCAACCACAGAACCTATATGTTTATTCACTAGTGTCAGGAATATGAGAGATATGATGATTATCACTGCCTTCACAGTCCTTAAGTTGTAAAGCCAAAGAAATAAATAGGTTTTAAACACAGGAAAAGAACAGACAACATTATCACTGATTGAAAGTTATAACATTACCTGTCCTATAACAGCCCCACAACAAAAACAGACTGAAAAACATTTGAATTATTAAAATATTTGCAAGGTAGTGAGTTATGTAATAAATATACAAACAAACCACAAGCACAGCAGAAAAATCCAGTTAGAAGATATAATGGAAACTATATTGTCTTCATATTTAACAATAAAATATAAAGTATCTAAGAATAAACCAGATTAAAAATGTGCAGGACTCATAGGCAGATTATAAAACTTGACCTAAGACCATAAAGAACACTGAAATAAACTGAAGTGAGACACACTATGTTATTGGTTAGGAAGACCAAATATTTCAAAGATACCAACCCTCCCCATAGTATTTTCTAAATCAAATGTAATATCAAGAAGATAGTGATGTTTACTTCAAGCTTTGTAAGATGTTCATTTAGACCAGTAAAGAAGTAGGAATAAGCAAGAAACATATTTAAAGTGGAATTTGCCTAATCAAGTATCTTAATGTGTTCTAGAGTAGTTAAAACTCTGTCGTACTATTATAGAAATAGACCAGAGAAACAATAAAATTCTAGGGAAATGTATATTTAAGAATCCATTACTATTATTTTATTATTTAAATATGTTTTATTGATTTTTTACAGAGAGGAAGGGAGAGGGATAGAGAGTGAGAAACATCGATGAGAGAGAAACATCGATCAGCTGCCTCCTGCACACCCCCCATCAGGGATGTGTCCAAAACCATGGTACATGCCCTTGACTGGAATCGAACCTGGGACCTTTTAGTCTGCAGGCCGACGCTCTATCCACTGAGCCAAACCAGTCAGGGCAAGAATCCATTATTAACATAAACTGAACCAATACAGAAATAAAATATGCTGTAATAAATGATGCTGAAGAAGCATTACTGGGGAAAAATAACTTAATCTATACTTAACTCTGAATTAAATTACAGGTGAACAAATGATTTGTAAATAGATATAGTATATTACCTCAGATCCAGGGGGATATTTCTCAGCATAAAAACAAAAAGGGAAACTATTTTTTATTTTTATTTTTATTTATTTTTTTATTGCTTAAAGTATTACAACAAATGATAGATAAGTATTACAACAAATGATAGATAGATCTCCAATTTTTCCCCTTGTCCTTCCCCCCCCCACCTCCCTAACCCCCAGTTTCTTTTGTCCATTGATTATTCTCCTATGCATGCATGCAAGTCTTTCAGTTGATCTCTTAATTCCCCCCCAACCATCCCCAGCCTTCTAGCTGTAG
>PVJC01051868.1:0-11331 GCA_004026665.1 Murina feae
AAAAAAAATAAATAAAAAAAATAAAATAAACTAGAAGCATCGCTTTTAGTAAGGCAGTATTTCTAACACTGACAGTCAGTGGCTTCCCCACTCTAACTTCCTGTCCTTCAGTTTCCATCGGAGTCTAGCCATCTGGGTTTAAGTAAGAGCTCTGAGCATTTTTGCTACAGGCAACATTTTATACCTCTTAGCTCTGTGATGTGGAGGAGTCAGCCATTTCCATTTTTTGCAGACTAAATGGAATATTAATGCTCCTAATGATTTTAAATACTATTTGCAAGGGTGTTTAAAAATGACTGTTTCATAGTGACGATCAATAAGATAATGAATGTGAAAACACTCTGTACGTGGTAAAGGGTTACCCACGCATAAGTGAAAAGATGAAAATATTCAAAAGATTATTTTTCCTTGGAAAGAACAGAGTGAACAGTACACAGTCATAGCTTCTTCACATAGAGGACATATTCCATGCAAAACCCAGACTTCACGGGTCACATGAGAAAAATGGAAGAGCACAGTCAGTTGTTTTAAAACAGGGAGAGATCACTTCCCAAGCAGGAAAACAAACCTTTCTGAATATAGATGACTTTCGTAAAGGTCCAACACAAAATGTCCCTTCATTATCCTGAGTGCCAGAATCCAGCGTCTAGAACAGCATTTGTCAAAATGTTCTCCTAGAATGGTCCACAGGAACAGTCAGTCAAATAAACCATTCCAAGTTTAAGAGTTTGATGGGCTGCTACAGTAATTTTCATAAACTCTCATATGAAGATGATAATGATGATGATGATGATGATGATGATGATGATGATGATATGAAACAGAAGAGAATCTGAAGAGAGAACTATATTATGCAGTCTTTTCAAACTTACTTGACAATAAAATTACTTTTGTCTCAAAGCCTGCCATGGATCTGTGAAAGGATTTTAACCTAAAATGGAACAAGAAAAAATGGAGAATCTCATGCATGTACCCTCAGAAAAATGATACTTAGAGACTGAGAGACCGATTTCCCAGAATCCCTGATTTTCAGAAAATCAAAACTTATCTCCAGACCAACAAGCATCCACCAAGAATCTCTCCCCAACTTAGAGCCAATGAGCTTGCTGCATGGACCCTGGCCAGACCTCCCCCTGTTGTACTCCTGCCCATTAAAGCAACCTACCCTTAACCCCCATGGGACTTGCCTACAGTTTGCTGCAGTTGCATGTCCCCAACTGCAATACCTCTGCTATTCCCAGATAAACCCTTTTTCTGGTGACTGGAGCTTGCTTCAGTTTACCTCTTTTCTTTTGGGTCAACAGGTCTAACATGATCAGCCTTTAATGAGAAACACCATGAACTCCAGGCCATGGACTTCCGGATATAGTGGAACCACGTGCGCACTGCACAGACACCTCTAACTAGGGGAGCAACTGGGCTCAGAATCCAACCTGTGCCATGCCCACCAAGCTGTGTGCCCTGGCTTTGCACTGCCTGTATCTGGAGGAAAGGGGTGACTTTTGCAAAAAGGCACAACTAGTCAGATGGCCAAATGCATACCAGCACCTCCATGCAGAGGGGGTAATTTTTTCTAATTCTCACCAAGTCATCCTATCAGCTTGTAGCAGCCAGCTCAGGACCATCAGCCTTGACCCCTTCTACTCTGCTGTCCGAGAAGTGCCTTGTGGCTCTGGTGGCATGAATAAAGGACTTCTCTACGGGGCTGATCACATACACCTGGATCTGTTAGCCTGGGAAGGCTCCACGGCGCTTCCACTCTCCTCCCCTTTTCCTGGGCAAACACAGCAGAAAGACTTCAGAAAAAAAGAAACAGGGCTGCTGAAAGGTTAAAATGCAGGAGGATGCATTTTAAAAACTAAATCCCTGTTACAGACGCTATTGGCCTAACCCAGTCTCTGAATGGAACATTCCTGGGCTAGTGTCCACTCTTCTGGTCACTCAACATGTTCAGGGACAGGTCAGTAGGGTTGTATGACACACACAGGCTGGCTGCTGGCCGTGGGGAGAGGAGGATCTGTTCTCAGAGAGACTGAATATGGCCCGGGCAGGCACACCCTAAGGAATGGACAGTTACATCTCTTCAGCCTCGAGCATAACACCAATTCTTATATGAATTAAAAAACCCTACCTCCTAATCTCCACGTTGGGTTATATATTCCAACTCTTTGAACCTAAACTTCCGTGTACACCTTTTCTGAGTTTAAAATCTCCTTTTAGGTGTGAAACAGTTTTATAAGCACTTTGGGGAGTGACTTGGTGAGCCGTCCTGGCTTATGCCTGTGTTGGATTCCTAATATCAGGAACACCTTGCGAAGCATTTCCACAGTGATGAGTGCATGGCCCTCCAATAGGAATCCAAAACGGGGGGAACACACAAGCCCTTCAGCAAGGAGGCTGGCTTTGTGGAGGAGTGACTCCCTCCGGCACCTCCCCAAATCCCTCCACCAGTTCTTATTGCCACCCGCACCCCGCAATGACCTGGTCAAGACTATAACTTTCAGAATAATACCCAGAGAGGAAAAACAAACAAGCAAACCAAAGATTCAATTAGATACGGCGGAAGTCATCAGGCTTGCTCGTCCCCCGGGAAAATTAAAGGTCCATGGTGCCATATACCTTTGTTTTATGAACTATCCCTAATATGCCTGCTTCAGGTTGTGTAGAAAGCTTTGACTGAAGGCAGGTGAGATATCAGAAGAGCTAGAAATAAAGAAGGAAAAAACATCTCCTGTGCTCACCAAGGACACCTGCACTGAGGCCAGCAGCCCGTTCCCTTCCCTTTTAAAGACTTGGATTAGTGACAGACACTGAGGAAAGTGAGGCGTCACACAGTGTGACAGCAGAGCCCTGACCACACACCAGAAATCAGAAAGGCCTTCCACCCAGGCTGGCTCCCTTGCATTCCAGTTCCCGCTCCTTCAGAGAAAATTCCCGAGTGTCATTCCTGCCACATTAGAATTAATTGAACACTCATTTCTCATGCCCTCTCGGCATGTCAAGATATATGTCATTCATCTCGGGGACGTCAGGATATTCAAGGGAGAGTTCACTGCAAGAAAACAAAGCAAACACCACAACCCACACTGGCCGACACCGCAGCCTTGTCTCCTGCATGCTCCATGGATTTCTTCCCACCAGTGCTGTGCACACCAGGTGTGGCTGGGTATTTTCCTAGTTGTGAAAAAGATTGTCTTCCCAGCAGAGCAGGACCTATTTGATGAATGGTGGCAGAGGGCTAAGGGGGAAGCGGATTTTGATTGCCTTGATTGCAAGGATCCTGGTGTTTAGAAATGGCCTAGATGGCTTAACCCCTTCTTATCTGTGCTACAGTACGTGATAGAGCAACAACAAATCAGGCATCTACTCTGACACAGACAACAAAATAAAATAGGTGTTTTTTCTCAGTGTGTTTGATCACATTTATTGTCACTCTTTAAAAACTATTTTATTACATAAATAATTACTTAATATATTTCAGCAAAAGAAAAGATTCAAGCAATATAGAAGTACTAGAGGCCTGGTGCACAAATTTGTGCACCAGTGAGGTCCCTCAGCCTGGCCTGCGGGATGAGGCCGAAACCAGCTCTCTGACATCCCCTGAGAGGTCCCGATTGCGAGAGGGCACAGGCCAGGCCAGGGGACCCCACCAGTTCACGACCACGGCCGGGGAGGGATGTGGGAGGGCTCCAGGGTGTGTCTGGCCCTTCTTGCTCAGTCCTGATCAGCCAGACCCCAGCAGCAAGCTAACCTACCAGTCAGAGCATCTGCCCCCTGGTGGTCAGTGTACATCATAGCTAGTGGTTGAGCAGCCTTAGCATATCGTTAGCATATTAGGCTTTGATTGATTGAATGGCCAACTGGACACTTAGGATTTTAAGCTTTTATTATATAGGATAGAGAGTAAAATGGATGTCCATTTTTATACCTCTCATACTCTCATTTTTCTCCCCTAACATAACCAAGTAGGTATATGCTTCTGGCCATTTTCCTTTTATGTTGAGGTGAATAATGGATTTTTTCTAAACATTTTTCTGCTTGTTGCTTTTTCACTTAACATTGTTTAGGTCCTTCCATGTTAGTATATATTATTGCCTTTACTGGCTGCATCCTTGTGATCTGACATAGAAAATTATAGTTGTATTGTCATGGCTCAAAAGAACTTTGAAAAAGAAGTGTGTGATTCACCTAGTTTTCTAGTAACTCTGGAAAATTAATGGCAGTTTGCAGAGCCATGCTTAAATTGCTAGTCACTGAAAAAAAAATGTTCCATAAAAAGAACCATAGGGCTCACTGCTTCCAAGGCTGCCTGGCATGGACCCCGCCTAAGGTCTGGCTGGTCTTGGTGGGAGCTTCCTGGGTAAGCAACTCTTGGCAATACTTCTTTGAAACTGATGAAGTTCAAATAATTTCCAGTCCTGACAATGCTCTATATATAACCTGTGCTTCCCCACAATCCTGTGAGTCCTTAACACCAAGAGGAGGTTTTTGGGGGGAGGAAGGGAGAACTAACACAAGAAATAGAAGAGCGCCATTGATTGGTTCGGCTGATATTCCTGGCAGTCCTCACTTGCTTCCCGTAAGTCCTGGGATGGTCAGGCAATCTTTCGCTACATTGGGGGATTTGTGATTAGGTTACTCACGTTATTACAACATTGGCCTCTTTTCCCTCTGTGAATTATTACTCTCCTGCTCTGAATCTTTAAGCTCTAAGGTGACCCACTTTCAGTTATTCAGTCACAGAATTGTGTGTGTTTTTCCAGTGAGGAGTTTTATAGTATCTTCCTTTTCCTTTTAAGAAAGTAAAATGAGCCTGGAGTGTAAGAGAAAGAAAAACTTCTCTTATACTTCCTATTAATTGCATCTGTAACACCTTGGGATTCTATACTTTTAAATGAAAGTATATTTTACTTTTGCCCTAGAAGCTAAACATGGTCTTTTCACATCCACTTCTAATGAATTAGCCCAACTCTTTTATCAACACCATCAAAAGCTATTGAGAATAGCAATAATATAGATGTCACAAAAGTGTGCATTGATTTAATGCCTGATATCAATCAACTTCTCACCGTTCTATATCTCTTGCATTGCTCTTGCAGGTGTAGATAGCCTTAAGATCCTTACTCTCCAGAACCATCTATAAAGAGGGGAGTGGGATCCACTGGAGAGTCTAATATTCCCCAGCGATTGGATTTGAACCCATCAAAAGCTAGAATGGGTGCTCTTATCATCAAAAGCTAAAGTGGCTAATGTTACCATTAAAAAAAATCCCTCCTGCAAGGAAATGCCAAAACTCGAGTGGCCATGGCCCTTCAAGATGGCCTTGTTTATAGAACTTCCTGTTTCTTGTCTCCTGCTCTGCACTGTGGTTCCTCCAGAACCATGGTTCATGGTCGCAGTGGGACCACACAGAGGAGGCTGAGTCAGGAGGCAGCACAGGCTCCCCTCCACATCCCACTCTTTCAAGTAACTTTTCCAGGGCTATGCAGTCAGCCCAATTATCTTAGAAACAAGCAATTACAACACATTCACAGCTCCCTAAAAGGGTGAGTGCATTCCAGTAACAATTTCTCATGAAAGAAAACAGTAATTGAAGGATTGGCAAGGCTATTACAACAAACCAAGACCTCTAGAAAGACATTTAACAGCACATGTGCATGCCTACACACACACACACACACGTATACACACATGTATACACACACATATACACACATACACACACATACACACACACATATATACACACGTTCACCTGCTTTCCCACCAGAGGAATTGTCCCTTTCCATCCAAGCCCATTAAAAGATTCTGGGGGGAAATACAGGCAATAGGAAGCAAAATAGATGAAGCTATGGCCAGCATTCTGGGTCCTGGTCATGTATTGCTACTTAATAACTTTATTTTTTTTTTGTCTCTTGCTTATATATTGCTGAAAGTTAAGTCTCAACATAAAATATTTGGAAAGTATTATCTCTGAAATAATACACATAAAAGTGCTTTAAGAAAGGTAAATTGTTTGCCCTAGCCAGTTGGGCTCAGTGGACAGAGCATCGGTCTGTGGACTGAAGGGTCCAGGGCTCAATTCCGTCAAGGTCGAATACCTCAGTTGCAGGTTCCTGGCCCTAGTCAGGGGCATGCAGGAGGCAACCAATCGATGTGTCTTTCTCACGTCAGTGTTTCTCTCTGTCTCTCCCTCTAACTTCCATTCTCTCTAAAATCAATGGGGGAAAAAATGTCCTCAGGTGAGGATTAAAAATAAATAAGTAAGAAAGGTAAATTGTTCTATCAACCTAAGGTAAATTTAGTCCCTTTCAGAGCCTAATTCACCCTTTATCCATTGACCTGTTCAATCCAGAAATGGTGCCTTGGGCAACCAAACCATTCTGCTTATCTCAATATATTGCCAATATATTGCTCTAATCCACAATAGCCCCCAGACCTCAATATGGACCGAATACCATGCACACTAACACGTACATGCAGTCTATATGCACATCTTCAAGTCCATACACACAGTGCTTTGGCTGTTTTTGCCCAAAGGCTATTTTACCAAGTCCTGGTACTAAAGTCATTGAGGGTGAGAATTTACTTATCTCAGGATTCCCCACACACAAGACCGTAAGCCTTTGTACATCATCACAGTCAGTAACTAGCTGTTGAATTGATTAACTATCAGACAGTTATGCTAGTTTTTCAGACAGTGGACCTTTGAAATTTCACATAAACATGGTTAAAAATACTGTCCAAAAACGTTTGCTTTTGCCCAAAGACATATGTTTTTTTGTTTTATTTGCATGTGCTAATATATTTCTTTCCTTTGAGCAGAAGTACATGCTTGTTGAATACATTCATATACAAACATGCACGCATTTATATTTGGGCAGCAGGACCATTTGGTTTGGAAAACAGGACAAACCACTGTGAAAGAGAAAGGGTTGTCTGACCTTGCTGCTTTGTTTTTCATGCATTCAGCCAGAGTATTAGGCCAGAGGGGAGACAAAAGGTAATTGAGCTGGGATTGGGGGAAGCATTTTGTAAGTGAATAAAAGGCCACAGTGCCCAGTTCAGCGGCAGACGGGGTTTCCAAACACAACTCCAGAGAATCTGGAGTGAACCTAAATTGAAAGACTTCCTTTCTCGACATGCATAACATGCTAGGTTTAATATTTGCCTCTTGCCTGCATGGGTACCACCGGTTTTCAGTTTGGACCACAGAGCCCAGCCCCAATTTCCTGGGCTCTCTACACGGCTGAGTGGTGACGGAGCGCCACCTACTGGCACCAGGCGTGAGGAGCGCCCCGCGTGTCTGGGTCATTTTATCAATAGGGCTTTCAGAATTAGGATTGGCTACTCAGAGTTAGGATCCAAAGAAAAAATGTTGAACTGCATACGCTAACAACCCCTTCCATAACTTTCCTCCCCCAAATATCCTTGGGAAGAAAATGCAGAGGAAAAGAAATTGAAACATACCCTTAGAAAAGCAGGGAATGGCAGAATTTGGTTTGTCTGGGGAAGGGGGGAGAATAGGGCTGGTTTTGGCTTCTGGAGGCCAGGCTTTAGAAAAGGCTTAAACCCATGCTAGGCACCACCCCCTCCACCTCAGTCAGCTCGGTCAGCTAGCTAATGAGATTAGTAGTTCACTGAGGGCTCAGGAGCTACTTGCAACAAAGGGACAGTGGGACAGAGCTGCAGGCAGGTCCAGCCAGCCGCTGCAGACACATGCTTTCTCTCCCACATGTAACAAAAGCTCCCCTTTCCTCTCTGTCCCAGACTTGTGGACTGAAGGACAGCCCTGGTGCCACCCAGAACTAGCAGCAGCCTACCAGCCCCCATGAGGTGTCTCTCCATACAGGGGCTTATTTTCAGACCCAAATGAGCCTGATCTTCATACCTTCCTTGATTTCTGACCCAGGGTGGGGCTGCCCCACCACAGGCAGACACCCCTTCCTTCCTACCCACTGCAGCTCCGTTACAAAATCTTGGCATCAGCAAAGCCAACATACACTGTAAGACCCAAACTGGGAACAACTGCTTCGCTATCAAGGGGAATGAGTAGTACAACAGATCCCCGCTCTGGGTTTCTGAGATGTGACTGTCAAATGAGGACCCAGTTCCTCTCTAACACAGATAAAGCATAAAGCGCAGAGGCATCAGATTTGCAAGTGAGACTGGAGCAAGGCAGTTTCACCACATCTCCTCAGGCAGGGCTGAAGCCAGCCCACATCACCCCGCCTACTCTTCAGCAAAATCCCTAGGAACCAGTCCCAGAGGCTGGCACATCTTGACTTCACTAATCTGGGGCAGCCATCTCAAAAATGTGGGAGCCCCTTACACGTCCCACGTGGTTCAGGGTTCCTGTTCAAGGTTCGAGTTCTAGAGGAAGCCGCACACAAAATGAAGAGAGAGAGACTAGAAGAGAATTAATTTGGAATAATGGGGACTAGGCGTGGCATCTTTCCTCTAGTGGATAAGATTGCCCCCTCTCTGGCCTTGCTCAAAGCTTTTATTGAGGCAATGGAGAAAACAACCATATCCTTATCCTTAGGGCAGGAAATTCCAACAACAAGAATTTACATATCAGTAACAGAGGTGGAGGGCTGCTTTAACTATCAATGTCTCCATCTGAAGGATTAGTGAATAGCTCCCCCACTATTCAGAGCAATGAAGGTCGACCAGCCTTCAGGCATATTTCTCTACTAAGTGACAATGACCGGTCTCTGGCAAAAAAGATGAGAATCTTTTTACAGAGAACTGAAAACACACATTTTGAAAGGGTCTGATAATTCTTTTGCTAAAAATGAGGCAAGGGACCCTGCATTAGATTTTTTCCCAGATTGCCTTCATTTTCTCAAATACTCTTAATAAAAATAATCCTAAGAAAGAAATCAAAGAAATACTGATGTATTTTTTCAGCCTTACCAAACTTAGCAGAAGGGACTAATTGATTGGGTTTATGTTTTAAATTACTTATAATCAAAGAACGATTT
This sequence comes from Murina feae, assembly GCA_004026665.1. NCBI lineage: Eukaryota > Metazoa > Chordata > Mammalia > Chiroptera > Vespertilionidae > Murina > Murina feae. The sequence goes on from PVJC01051868.1 coordinate 8,988, forward strand.
TGGTGTAAAATCAACAAGCAGAGATGATGCTTAGAATGGTAGTTACTACATTAAGTTCTAGTATATCTATAACATTAAGGAAGTGAAAACTGCTTATTCTTTATATGATACTGTGTCCCTTCGGCCTTTCAACAACTGCAACATTTAAGACCCTTTTTTTAATAAATGAAGGTGCCCTCTTATAGATTCACTAAGTGAAGCAAACCTAAGTATTGATGTGTGTGTAGTGTTCTTGCTTAAATGGGAAGTGGGGCCAGCAGGGAAGAGGGAGATGTGTCCAGATGTGTATTTGTCCAGATGTGTTCTTCTTATGTTGCCCACACCTCCTTTGTTAAAGCATCCACTTCTCTTGGAGAGAAAGACTTCGTTTTCCTTCCTATTTCATGTTCAGGTCCCTCACACAGTGCTCCATGGAGAGCAAGTACTCAACAAGGTCTGTTTCACTGACTCAGCCTGCCATGATTTTTAAGCAATCAATGATTTTTAAGCAAGCAATATGTAAGGGGAAAGCATAAAAACAGTGCTGCTGGCTCAGCAGATACTTAAATGACCATCTCAGGGTCAGGATCAGGTCCCTCAAATGCAAGCCCAGGCCAACTGTGTTTGCTTGGCTCCTATTTGGGACCCGGATCTCCAGGGAGGTCTCACCTGTAGCCCCAGAGTCTCCTCCTCCTCCACCACCACCACCACTTCTCATTGTTGGCCTCGTCATAGGTGGGCTCCTGCTCTGGGCCCTGTGCCTAGATTCTGGCCAGTAACTCCCGCCTACATCCCCATCTCACCTGAGCATAAAGTCTTATGTTGAGTTGCTGGATCGCTGAGCTCTGCTCCTGAATTATGATCAACCATCTGCTTGCCTGGATGGCCAAACACTGAATGTCGTCTCTTTCATTCAGCTCTTGGCTACTCTCATCTCATGTTGGTCTCCACGTGTATAAATGATTTGCTGATTTTCATTGGTGATGCTGCGGTTCTTTGTACATCTTTGTTATGTGCCCAAATGCCAGGCACATAAAAGACATACATGTACAATAAATGTAGACAAACAAATAAATTAATAAATGGATGAGACTAGTATTACCCTCTTCGGCACCCCTCCTTCCTAATAGGTGCGTAGTATGCCTGGCCTCAGGGTCTCCTGCCCCTGCTTTCCTCCTGTAGGTACAAATCTAGAGATAAGTTAGGGTTCCAAGTCTTCCCACCCAGAGCCCACAGGCAGGTGTGGAGCCAGGATCTCAATCTTTCAGAACTACCATTCAGGTGAGAAGACAGCCAGACCTCTGATGAGTCCCCCAGTTGAGGCAGATGTGGTGAGAGACAGGTGCAGATGTGGCATTCCCTAAGACCTACCGTTTTATTTAACCAACACCTACAGAGTACTTGCTACTTTGTACAGACATTCACTTAATCTTTATAATAGTTCTATGGTTATCATTGCACTTGATCCACGAGATAACTGAGACAGTAATGCTAAGTTACCTGCCCAAGGTCACACACTGGCAGGGCTGGGCACTGAACTTCAGCGGGCTGGCACCAGAGCCCATGTTATTATGTTCTATGCTACACTGACTCTCTGGTCTGTGACCACCCTTGTTCTATACTAGTCTTCCTATCAAGAAAGAAGACAACGATAATTTAACATAAGCCAAATTATGAGAAAACTCCAATACCAACCTCTAATACCAAATGTGAGACTAGTCTATCCAAATATTCTCTGCCCTCAACCAAACACTATTTAATTCAGAAATGGGACTAGGCCATAGCAATTTTTCAGCTGAGAGGTAAGACTAAGGCAGTGGGGATGCAGAGGAAGGGCAGGTTGGCTTTGAGAAATAGAACTGGAAAAATGTGATGTCCAGCTGGTGGAGGAGTTAAGAGAAAATGCAGAGTCTAGGACGGCCCCAGAGCCTGAGTACTGTTGACTGGGTGAACGATGGCACATTCAATAAAATTAGGAACATAAGGATAAGAGTAGGTTTGACAGGAAAGGAGTGGAGGTGAGGACTTACTTTTATATGGGCTAAGAAACACAGAGATGACTAAGACATGCCTTTCCAGGGAAGCACAAACAATGGGAAAATAGCTCCTCTACAATATCACAAAAATAATTTAAAAACACTTTAGACCCATAAAACTTTCATTTACCTAGAACTTGATTAATGTTCTTCCCACAGTACCACCCAAATATTTCATCGAATGTACCCTACTGCACACACGCTCATGACTTCACATTTTAAAGTTTATACATGATTATCCCTTCAGTGTCAGGGTCATACTTCTGGTTGGGGTATTGTAGGAGGCAGAGGCCCATCTGCACTCCAGATCCCTGCAAATCTCCACGGGA
>PVJC01051869.1:0-11333 GCA_004026665.1 Murina feae
TAGCTTACCACTTCACAAATCTCCCTCTAGACTCTGGAATGAAATAGCTAGGACAACTAGAATATAGACATTAAAACTAGTTTTACTGGCAACTGAATCTTAATTTAGACATCTATTATTATTACTTAATAATTCCTCTCACTCATTAGCATATTTGGGTGATCCTTGATTCTGAGTCTCCTAAAAAATTATATATCTTAGGCTAATTTTACAATAATAATTATAATTGTATATTGTGGTGATTAAGAGAAAAAATACAGTCATAATAAAGTTCCAAATGACTCCTTGCTTCCATTAGGAATGGAAAAGTTAGGGAAAATATTACATTATTTTATTTAATGAAACAGTGAAAAAGAAATCTATGTGGAAGTACTAGATAGTTACCAAGGAAGAAAGACTGGGAATCCAGCCCCTGATGTAGAGAGGGAAAGACAGGAAGTAAATGAAAGGTCAGTTAAGATGAAAATATCTGCTCAGGACTTACTGTAGTAGGACATAACTAAAGCATGTTCATCCAGTATTATTAGAATCATTCTCCATTTACCCTTGATACCATTTTTTTCTGGTTCTTATTGTCTCTTGAACTCAACATTGCCTTTCATTGCTGAAGTGGTCCAGTCCTTTTAGATTTACTCATTCAGATTTATCACTGTCCCATTTCACTCAGTCCTACTCTGGGGTTTAGGACTTGATGGTGGAAAAATTCTTCACTGTTACTTTTAGCTAGTGGAGTTGCTTGGGAAAGGGAGATATTCTTTCATCCAAAACTAGAAAAAGAATGTAAATTCAACATTAAAATCTAGGGGTATTAAATTGCTATCATATACTTGGAGACAATGCAAAAAAAGTGGCCCCTCAAAAAGTAAATTTTGAGAACATAGACTTGTAAGGCACTATTTTATCAGTGGAAAGGTAATCTATAAATTTATATATTTTTGTGTATATTTATTGCATAAATGTTTAAATTATATGTGTGTATATTATATATATTTTTGAATCTTTCTTTTAATCAGTTTCACCAAATTTAAATAATGTGTGCATCATTTTAACAGTGTATAATTATATTGTTTCCTTAATAGTGATTTAAATTATGTTTCCTAGGTCTTACGTATAAATTAAGTTTTCAACACTTTTTATGTAGTGTTTATTCAGCTATAAGACCAAGATAAATTTACAAATTAATCACAAACATAGTAACCAAAGCATGCACAATTCTAATTAACAACAGTATTTTAGTATGATAGATGATAATTTTAATTGGAAATAAATCACCAATATTGGACATAAATTAGAAGAAATCTTGCATCATGACTTGTCTGTTTATCCTTTTTTTTCCTGTCTGACTTCAATAATATTACTCTTTATCTTTTTTACACATTTTTATAATAAAACATGAAGTTAAAAATGTAAAATCTTTGTTTGCTAGGTAAAAATATAATCTAAATTTGTGATTTGTGTTTGCCTCTTTATAGTGTATCATTTTGAGAACTTCTTTTTTTAGTTTTAATTAAGTGCAGTGTATAGATTTTTTTGCCAATTTTTTTCATCTGTACCCTAAGAAAACTTATCCTACCCTAATTAGAAAAATTACCCTTTCCTTTTTTTAAAAAAACAGTGTTATATTATTAGCTTCTTATACTTAGATATATAATCCATTTTTAATAAGGTTTTTCATGGAATTAAATAAAGTTTCAATGTTTCTCAAATGATCCACCACCATTTATTGTTAATTTGTTTTTCACTGAATTATCTTGGACATACATAGAAAAAATATCACATGATAATATATACCTGGAGCTATTTCTGGACACTCTTTTCTGTTCCACTGATCTGAATATTTAAATGTATTCAAAAAACAAACTGTCTGGATTACTGTACCTGTTTTAAAAGTCTTGATATTAGACTACACTTGGCTATGCCATTTCAAAATTGTTTTGGCTAATTTAGTTCATTGGGATATATGAAAACTTTAGATTTCTCTTGTAAATGTCTATAATACAAGCTTGATTTAATAGTTTCTGGGATTTATATTGGGTTTGGCTTGAATTTACACATCATTTTGATAGAAATGACATCCTAACATTGAGTCGTTACATCCATGAATGTAGTATATCTTTGTATGCAGATCTTATAAAATTTCACTCAGAAATTTTTTTTGGTGTTTGTTGTTGTTATTAATCCTCATCATTGAATTTTAGAGAGAGTGGAGGGAGGAAGAAACAGAGAAACGTTGATGTGAGAGAGACACATCGATTGGTTGCCACTGAGCCAAACCAGCTAGGGCCACACAGAAATGTTTTACATATTTTTTGTTTGCCATGAGTCCATGAATTTTGTAAAATTTATTCTGAAATATATAATACTAGAGAACCAGTGCATGAAATTTGTGCACTCGGGGGGGGGGTGCCCTCTCAAGATGTTCAACTGACAGCTTAGGCATGCTCCCCAGGGGTAGCAGGCATAATCCAGCAGTCAGACATCCTTAGCACTTCCAGGGAGGCAGGAGAGGCTCCTGGCACCACCACTGTGCTCACCAGCCGTGAGCCTGGCTTCTGGCTGAGTGGCACTCCCTCTGTGGGAGCACACACTGATTACCAGGGGGCAGCTTCTGCGTTAAGTGTCTGCCTCCTGGTGGTCAGTGCATGTCATAGCAACTGGTCCTTCTGCTATTTGGTCAATTTGCATATTAGCCTTTTATTATATAGGATGTTTGCTATTTGCAAAGATGTTATAAGAGAGGCAGGTCCAAGATGGCAGCAAGGGAAGACCCTGAACTCACTTCCTCCCATGAACACACTGAATATACATCTACAAATAAAACAATTCCACCCTGAAAAAGCACAGAAGCTTTATTTACAGTAACAGTTTCTGCACAAGAAATGATAGAGGTACCACACAGAGAAAGGTAGGGGAGACCAAGACACGTAATCACAGGAATCCCACATTGATGTGGCAACTTGTAGCAGGGAGGGATATCATAGAGGGGCTGAGTTCAGCCATGCCTGCCCTGGAGCCAAAAAAACAAACAAACAAACAAAAATCCAGCAGCTTAAAGGGCACCTAGACCATAAATGAAGGAAATCCATTTACTAATCCTAAAGTGTCTGCCAAATGGGTGGGGAACTGAGGGAACGCTCTTGTTTGTGCCTTTGTTTACACTCCTTCTTTACCAGGCTCGAATGGGTAGGAGCTCATATAAGTTATCCCCATGCAAGGGCACCTGAATGTGTCCTGGGCCCTTGGCCCACACCAGCTCCAGCTCCACTGTGGCCCCTGAACTCACGCACAGAGACACCTGGGCAACAAAAATATAAAATATATTGTTGTTGGAAGATTGGAATATGGTAGTATTTTCTTTACTCGCTAAGGCAGCTTTTCATCATTTTATAGAAGCACATAAAATGAAAACTAGTCATTTTGAAAGAGTGCTATAGAAATAATGTAAATAAATAGAGAATGCTATTGGATGAATAATAAATTAAATGACTTTTCCCAAGGACAGTTTACTTCACAAGCTTTGCATTTTCTAACTTTGGATAAATGATAGATAAATAATATTTTGAGGTAGAAGAGAGAGGTGTAGCAATTTAACAAAAACATTATTTGTAGAGCATATATAATTTTCTCAAAGAAATAAGAATATCAACTAAAATCATTAAGAAATAAGCTAGCCATATTTCATAAACAAATATACTACAAAAAAGTCTAATCATAATTGCAATGTGTGAATAGGGTTCTAAATGACAGACAACTATTTAAAAATAAAATTTATATTAAAATTCCTAGTTGGCATTTGATGACATAAATAACATTTGCTCCCTCCCCCCTCCCGGCCCCGCCACCATCAAAATAATCACAGTCACTCTTTGAGGATCCTCAAGGCAAGCTGAGTTATACTGAATTGGGCATTAAAGACATTGCTTATCATCATGGCAATAATGCTGAATCTCCTACCTGGGTTCATGACCCTGAACATCAGCAGGTGACTCTGCAATGATACAGAGCTCTAGTAAATAAAGGGACTTCCCTGCTCCACAGTGTTTGTTCTCTTGATATGTGACCCACGGCAATATATTATTAAAGGATCCTGGTACCCATGATACATTGAGATAGAACACCAGAGGTTTATTATTTCCTTGGTAAAATATTGCACTTTCACAGGGTTTTGGAGATCTAAGCATACATTTCCAAAGCCAGACCACGGGCCTATTTGAAGTATAAGATCAATTTTTCCCTTAGAAATTTAAAATTGCAATGACCGTTGATGACAGTTGTAATCTTAAGCAACCCAAGCTCATGCATATTTCATTTTGCTGGTAGTATGTGCGTGCGCGCGTGTGTGTGTGTGTAAACTTGGTTAGCTTTTGCAGGAGAGACACTTACAGTAAAGGGCAGACACAGTGAACAAGACGAAGCATGGTTATGGTCCAGGAGATTTATGAAAGCAGCATATATGAGCATAGAGAAACAGTCTCCATAAGAGTACGGAACGACCATGAGGGAGAAATGATATAGTGGAAGGTTTTCAACTTTAAAATAAGTTTGAAAGCTCTTTGCCCAAAGCCTGTAGATTTAATCTCACATATTTATTTTAAGGGTGAAACTAAGAACAGCACAAAACAAAGGAGGACAAAATGATCAACTCTGTGTGCTCAGCAAAATATGAGACATGTATAGGTTGTGAATTCTGCCCTGGCTCCTCTATAGTTGCTCAGATGTAACCTTTTCACATAGGCTGGATGATTCTATGCCAAGATAACTAATTAGTGGAATCAACTCAGCCAAACATTTAATAATGTGGATCAAACAGAAGGTTGTCAGTGTCCCTGTATATAAAGGTGCAGGTTGTGGCTTGAATGGAGATACCTAGGCAGGGTCTTGGTGATGGTGGTGACAATGGTGGCACACAGACCTTGGACTATACATTGTTTTAAAGGTCCTTGGCTTTGGAGCCCAACTGAGAGGAAGGGGGCTGCTTCTCTTCATTTTCCACATGAGAACGATGGGAAGGTTTTGTTTCCCACAGGAGTGTTTTGTGTCATTTTAACAAAAGTATCTTATCTGCCTGTGGGGGCCCTGAAGTTTGTGGAGAAGTGGTGAACATATTGGTTACTTGATACTCTATAGGTAAAAAGCATTTACTAGATATCAGCCCATTCAATAGACCTGGTCAGAAAATAATTGGTGATCTATGTCTTCCCACAGATGTATTACACGGGTTCTCATCTGGCTTTCCTCTAATCTCTATGACCTAGCCTTTTTGGCCATTACCTAGTCCGACTTATTTTCCTGAATTCAGCTTCCCACTTGGCATTTGCTCTATGAGTCACAGTCCCCAGGTGAGCCAGTTAGTGAACCTGAGTCCCAGCCACATGTAAACTTTGCATCATCACTTCTTGCCTTGGTGGAATGAGGGATGGTGTTGAGAATATCCAAAATTTCAACAGATCAAATGGATCTGTCCAGATGGCACAGAACCGAGAGCTGTAGCTTGAGGCTTAAAGGATCGCTTGTTTCCCAGAAAGCCTTGAGTCTTGAACTGAGGGGTCATGTACTCAGAAGGTTCCCACAGAGGATGCAGACAGGTTTTAGCAACAAAGGGACCTTGGTGAACTGGGAAAAGTATCGTTATTTATTTTTCTTTTTTTACTAAGTGTATGAAAACATTTAAATATTTTGCTCATTAATATAGCTGTTCCAGTGTATATGGGCAGGATATCAGCAAATACGGAAGTGCTTTATTCTTCTATTCCAGATCCTTGTTCTATTTATAATTTAGTCCCATTTCTTTGCTGACATTTCTGATTCTTTATTAGTATCATTCTTCCATTTACTTAATTGGCAAAATAGCAATTCCTTTTATAACTATAAATTTTGAGTAAAAATATTTCATGTGTATACTAGTTTTGGCTTGCATGCATTTAAATTTTATTTCTTCTTATATAATATAGAGCTTCCTGACTAATATATCTTCCTAGCACCCTGGGAGTTTGCTCTAGCAATTATACGCACTTTTTTCATATTCCTAACCTTTCCCTCTACATTTATAGTTCTCCTCTATCTGAAAACAAAATCAAATTTCCCTCATCCTGAAATTTCTCTTTACCCCAGTCAAGACGCAGAGAGGTGTTGAGCAGATTTGGAGCATGAACCATCATTTGCTGAACATGTAGGGCAATTGTAGAGACATGTGGCCAAGTTAGAAAACTAGAATAGTCCACGTAACAAGAAATAAAAGTGAATCATTACATTTACTGAGACAGATTTGTCCAAACCAGGTATCAGCAAACTATGACTTAAGGGCCAAGGTGGTCCTCAGACTGTTTTTAATAATAAAGTTTTATTGGAGCACAGACATGAGCACTAATTTATGTATCATATGTGGCTGTTAGTAGGTTGCAAGTGCCAAGTTGAGGAGTTATGGCACAGAGCTTAAGGACTTCAAATTCTACAAGATTTATGACCTGGCCTTGTACAGGAAGTTTTCCAACCCTGTTCTAAGCTCTCTCCCTTTGACTTTTGATACTGTTTGTATCTACTAATTTATATATCCGGCATGAACTCTACTTTGAGTAGCAACCAAACATAAAACTGCTTATTTTATGATTTCTCTTAAGTATCACGTAAGCATTTCAAACCCAATATATTCAAATGAAAATCTCCATCCTAATAACCTCCGCTTCCCATCTAAAGCCTGTTTGCACCATAACTGTCTTTCACATCTTAAAAAAACAAAGTCATGTAAACGCATTGCTCTCTGCTGAGGAGAACACGTTCAAGACTCAGCTCAAATATCACTTCCACCACCAGCCTATCCTAACCTCAGCATTAGCATTAAGGACTTTCCCCTTTGTATTATCTTGTTGCTTATTTAAGTCCTCATTATTATGTATTTCATATTATCATTTTTACTCTTCTACTCCTTTTGCCCTTGCTAGAAAGGAATAAAAGAACTCTGCTTCATAGATACATCCACCCTAATAATTAATATATGATGCGATACTCAGTAATACATTTAAGTATTATTCACAAATATGCCATTCTTTAAAATATGCGTTATGCAGTGAACATTTGCATCCCTCCAAAATTCCTATGGTGAAGCCCTAACACCCAATGCATTTGGTGGTAGGGCCCTTTAGAGGCAATTTGGTTTAGATTCAGCCATGAGAGGATGGTATCCCCCGACTGGACCACTGCCCTTGTAAGAAGAGATTCACAACGTGAATGTACTGAGGGAAGGCCGTGTGAGCACACAAAAAGAAGGCAGTCGCCTGCAAGCCAGTAAGAAGCCTTCACCAGAACCCAACCATGCGGCACCCTGATCTCCAACTTCTGGTCTCCAGGAATGTGAGAAAATAAATACCTGTTGTCTAAAACACCCAGGCTATGGTATTTTGTTATAAGCAGTCCAAGCTGACTAAGGCAGTGCATGATCCACTTACCAGTTGGTCTGGTTCATTTTTTCCTTCACTGTAATATTTAAAGAGTTATGTTTCTATTAAACAAATTTCTTTTAAGTGAAACTGATGATCACTTATGGTTACAATTAAATACATTCTTGGAAAGTATTAAGTATTAGTGACATAAATACATAGGCAGTTTTTTTTTTTGGTGATAAATTATCCATATTGAAGAAATTATCTAGGAGGAAATTATATAGTTCTATACTAATTTAAGCAGTTATAAAATTTTATTTTTCAATTATAGTTTACATTGAATATTATTCTGCATTAGTTTCAGGTATACAGCATAATGGTTAGACAATCATATACTTTACAAAGTTTTCCCCTAAATATTTCCAGTACCCACCTGACACCATATATAATTATTACAATATTATTGACTATAGTCCTTTGTTATGCTTTATATTCCATGTTTATTTTGTAACTAACAATTTGTACTTCTTAATCCCTTCATCTTTTTCATCCAGCACTCCAAATCACCTCCCCTCTGGCAACCATCAGTCTGTTCTCTATAACTATGAGTCTGTTTTGATTTTGTATGTTTGTTTATTTTGTTCTTCAGCTTCCATATATAAGTAAGATGGGATGGTATTTGTCTTTCTCTTTCTGACTTATTTTACTTAGCATAATACCCTCTAGGTCAGTGGTTCTCAACCTTCCTAATGCCGCGACCCTTTAATACAGTTGCTCATGTTGTGGTGACCCCCAACCATAAAATTATTTTTGATGCTACTTCATAACTGTAATTTTGCTACTGTTATGAATCATAATGTAAATATCTGATATGCAGGATGTATTTAGGCAATGCCTGTGAAAGGATGGTTCGACCCCCAAAGGGGTCGCAACCCACAGGTTGAGAACCACTGCTCTAGGTCTATTCATTCTGTTGCAAATAGTAAGAATCCATTTTGTTTTTTTATGGCCGATTAACATTCCATTGAATATAAACAGTGGTCTTGTTAAATAATAGTTTAAGAGTATGATTACATATATGTTTGCTTTTTGGCCTTTGAATATTAGAATAACTTATAATAAAATATGTGAAACACACTTTGAAAGAATATCTCAAAATCGTATCTGTTAAAATATAGGCTGTCTCCAAAAAATGTATACATGCTTTAACAGCTGATAGCTCAGTTGATGTTTCTTTCTTTTTTTTTTTTTCAGATTTAACTCATTGGAATTGATAATATATAATAGGTATGTATATATTTTTTGGGGACACCTTATATTTGAATGGCCTAAAGTTTATATTTTATACATTAATATGACAATAATTTATTGCATAATAATTATATTCTTAGAAATAATTGTGTATAAAATGACTGCTATATATCTAACTCAAATTAATTTATATGCATATTTATAACAAAAGTAGAATATTTAAAATATTTGGATTGCTTGCTTATGTTGTGTCAATGGACATAAATAAAAAAAGAAATGGAAAATATAAATATTTTAGTATTTATTTTCCTTCATAGTTAACAAAAAGTTATCATTGCCCTCTTAGACTATAAATAAAAACTCAAATATAATAGACAAAATAAAAACTCAGATATAATAGATATTTTATTGTAAACATGGTTTTTAATAACATATACATATTTTTAAATCATGTTTATAACTAAGGAGATTATTTTTTTAAATATGTTTTATTGACTTTTTACAGAGAGGAAGAAAGAAGGATAGAGAACTAGAAATATTGATGAGAGAGAAACATCGATCAGCTGCCTCCTGCACACTCCTTACTAGGGGTGTGCCCACAACCAAGGTACATGCTCTTGACCGGAATCGATCCTGGGACTTTTCAGTCTGCAGGCCGATGCTCTATCCACTGAGCCAAACTGGTTAGGGCTAAGGAGATTATTAACCACATAATGCGTAGCCATAAAAATTTCAAAGTGGAAAAACAGGTATTTGAATAAATGACCGGACAAAGCCACGGTGGTGGGGGCTAAGGCAGACAGAGGTGGTTAGGGGCAATCAGGCAGGCAGGCAGGCAGAGTGGTTAAGGACAGTCAGGACGGCAGGGGAGTGCAGTTAGGGGCAATCAGGCCATCAGGGGAGAACAGTTAGGGGCTTCAACCTGGCAGGCAGGAGGATTAGGGGCGATCAGGCTGGCAGCAGAGAGGTTAGAGGCGACCAGGCAGGCAGGCAGGTGAGGGGTTAGCAGCCAGCGGTCTCAGATTGCTAGAGGGATGTCTCAGATTGGAGAGGGTGCATGCCATGCTGAGGGTCCCCTCTGTGGATGAATTTCATGCACTGGGCCTCTAGTATATACATAAAAGCCTAAGTGACCAGCTGATTGGCCAGTAACTATGATGCTCACTGACCACCAGGGGGAAGACACTCAACACAGGTTCAGCGGTAACTTGGCAGTGGTGGTTCTTGGGTGTCACACCGAGAACCAGAGAGGAAGAAACCTGATTCTGGGGTGCATTACCTGAGAACCACCCTCACACAATCTGGGAGCCCGGGGGATGTCGGAGAGCCAGTTTCAGTCAAATCCCTGCAGGCCAGGCCAAAGGACCCCATGGGTGCACTGGGCCTCTAGTTCCTGTAGAATGTTCTTAGGTGTACTGGGTATATTTTTTTTTGACATAAAAATAATGAAAGCTTTGAGCTCAAATATTTGCAATTGAGATTTGGGAAGGCTCTTTTTGGACTCTATCAGACTTTTTGAAGTGAAAGTTAATTATTATGGAAATTGAATCATTTTTATGCCAAAATACTGACAATAATTTTTAAGTGTTTCCCGTCAATGCTAAGCCAAAAAAAAAAGTGATAGCAACACTAACCCCATAAATGATATGCAGATTAGTTTCACTTGGTAGTCACTTCTAGTTCATTTAGGATATAATTTAAAAACATTTTGGTTAATAGCTTATATGTACTTGAGAAGAATACTTTCTGTGTATTGTTGTTTTATTTTCCATTTATTTTATATTTTGTTGTTGGGAGGAATTTCTATACATGTGAATTAAATTCTTTGGTAGAATTGTTCCAGTCTTCTCTGTACTTCCTAATCTTTGTCTAATTGTTCCAACAAATATTGAATAATAAGTATTTATACCCATATTGGAGGTCAGGATGACCAAAATATATTAAAAATATCACACATTTTCATTTGGGATCACATAAGATAACACTTAACAGTGAGATTCCTGGGCAAGTGGTGCAGCAGTGGTGAAATTGTTTGTTTTGTTTTTTTTTTTTTTCTGATGGGAATAATATAGAGTCATGGATGAATTTTAGAATTGTCATCTGGTGACAGTTTTAAAAAAGCAGGCTTTCTACATGGAAGTTGTTGAAATTCTATTTATGACCCAGTGAATAAACAAATTAGTACATAAAATTTGCTGTCTGGCTTATAATTTCTGAAAATGAAACAAAATTTACATAGAAGTCAAAATTAGCACTAGAATGTTGATGTTAAATCACATATCAGTTGATTTCTAGAAAGCGATTTAATGCAACATTCTAATTTATTAAAGATAAATTTATCAGAATCACACATTGCTATTTAAAATGAATTTTCTCTCTTTATAACTGCTAGTTTATTTTATAATTTTAAATTCTCCCTAGTTCCAATAATGGTGACATAATGTACAAAGTTTACAAAGTTGTTTATTATTGTTATGTAAGAAAATGAGTTGTATTCAAATGTCAGCGTAATCATTTTCTGTAGCATTACTGATTTTATAAAGTTGCTGGAAATATTTATGTTTTGGTATATTTTGATACCCTTTTTTGAACAAAAAGACAAACAAAGCTAGTATAAAGTGTAATAGTCAACATTAGTGTAGCATATGATTTATATGGTAATAGTCTGTTTATTAAATGTAACTACACTGAATAAGACACTGTAGG
>PVJC01051870.1:0-11327 GCA_004026665.1 Murina feae
GGGGGTGGGGAGCCTGATCAGTGGGTGGCAGGTGATGTGTGTGGGGTGGCAGGTGGCAGGTGGCAGGTTGTGCGGGCACAGGCTGGGCTGTGGGACCCCCGAGTGCACAAATTTTTGTGCACCGGGCCCCTAGTTGTAATATAAACTTAAGTGGTAACTTTTGTTTCATTCAACATCAAGAGACACTGTAGGAGTGAGAGCAGTGGCACTGGAAGGTGTGGGTTACTCATTTGCCAAATTAACTGAGGCCAATCCCCTCACCATATTTCAGGTCCCAGTATCTATGCTGGCATTGCCTTTTGTATAGTTAAAATGATGTGTATCAAGTATAATTGTGGAAAAAGCATTACGACTGTTTAACTGTTTAACATATATTAAAGAATTATGATTTGTAAAGAATTAAGCCATTTGAACACAATCTAATCTGGTTCAAAATAAATTTATAGCATCTCATAATAATAAATAAATAATAAAATGTTTACATTTTATTTTTGTTCAGATGGCCCATGTGCTATGTGGACCCACACTCATATTAATTTTTCTCTATTGATTTCTTAGACTTACAAATATATGTATGTGATCCTCCTTAAAAATATATGAATATATTCTCATACACCTTTACTTCTTCCCCCTTTTCTTTACCTTATTAATATTGTACTGCCCTAACTTGTTTGGCTCAGTGGATAGAGCATCAGCCTGTGGACTCAAGGGTCCCAGGTTTGATTCTGGTCAAGGGCATGTACCTTGGTTGCAGGCACATCCCCAGTAGGGTGTGTGCAGGAGACAGCTGATCAATGTTTCTCTCATCGATGTTTCTGACTCTCTATCGCTCTCCCTTTCTCTCTGTGAAAAATCAATAAAATATATTAAAAAATATATATTGTCCTAAAGCCCTGACTGGGTAGCTCAGTTGGTTGGAGCATCATCCAGTATCTTCTGAGAGGTTGCAGGTTCAGTTCTCAGTGAACTAAACTTAGGTATGTGGGTTCAATTCCCAGTTGGGGCACATAAAGAAGACCACCAATCGATGTTCTCTCTCACATCCATGGCCCTTCTAAATGTATTTTCTTCTTACTTAAAATTTATAAGTTGTTTTTGTAATTAATCTTGGAATTTTTCAGAATTTTAATTTTGCTTTTAGTGATTTTAAGTTTTATTTAATGTGAACAGCAAAGTTTCCCCCATATATCTCCCATTTTTCACTTTATGAACCTTTTGCATAACATGATCTTTAATGAACAAAATGAAGTATAGTAGAATTCCATTTTTATAAATTCAAAATGCATGCACACAAATTTATACACATTTTGCAAAATCATACAAACAAAATGGGTGTGTACCAAACAGATTGGAATGGTTCCCTATGGAGGGAAGGGAATGGGAAACAAAAATGCAAATGAAATGGGAAAATAAAAGAGAAGAGGAACCTCGCTGTTTTTAATATATAAGGCAAATACCTCAACTCTCTGTACTATGTCCAAAATCAAAAGTAAAACAAAACATTATCTCATACTGGGTTCCAAACTAATTTAACATAAAAATATGAAACATCAAGCTCTGGCCAGTGTGGCTCAGCTGGTTGGAACATTGTCCCATACACCAAAAGGCACCAGTCAAATCCCAGTCAGGGAGTGTGCCCAGGTTACAATTTGCTCCCAAGTTGAACACATGAACAAGGCAACCAATTGATGTTTCTCTCTCATATCAATCTCTCTCTCGCTCTCACTGTCTCTTCCTCTCTAACATAAATATAAAATATGAAAAATTATTTCCACAAAAAATATGATGGCTTATCTTTTCTTAACTATAGCATCATTCTGATATTTTACAAATGGGGAGAACTGTATGGGCCTATAGAAGAGTGATTCACTTTCGTGGTTAGCTGTTCTTTAAGTGTTTCATTTTGGGCACTCTAAATGTATCTACTCTACTTATCCTATAAAGAGTACATACCCTACCAATACTGCACAGAGTTTTGGATGAGGAAGTAGTTTCCATCTGATGAATTTACCTAGGACTTCTCTTCTACTCTGTTTCATTCATGTCTGCTCACCTTTCCATGGCTCTTTGATCTAATTTATTTGATCTTAATCATTAAGTTCTGTTCCCCATGAATGATGTTCACCACATATTTCTGATTCTTCCCCATTCTGAGTACAAAAAGCCATTTTATGGCTTTCTTTAGGTTGGATGGGGCTGACTTGAACTGACCAATGTATCTGTTCCTTCTTGAGAAATGCAAGACCTTCCAACACTGCTTTTTCTATCTGGCACAATAACCAGCAAATTTGGGGATAGTGGATGCTCCATTTGCCTAAATATCTGAGTAACTAAACTATACACAAAGCCCAGCCTGCCCACACTGAACATGCCATATGCATTTAGAATGAATATTTCTTAAACCAGTGAGATTTGGAGTGTTGTTTATTTTGCTGAAGTATACCCTAATATATATGGAGTGATATAATTGCCAACAATTGAATGATTGGTGAAAATATTCATTTTGATATTAGAATTGTTATACTGGAATACCAGTCAAAATGGCTAAATCATTTATATTTACTGAAAACTTGAAAACATCCGCTTAGGCCACCAAAACAAGTCAACGTATTCATTGTCTTATATAGTGTAACAAGAAAATGTGAATTCAAGTCTAAATGAGGAATACTTTATATATTGCTTCGTACTTATTTAAAAGCCTTGCTCTTGCCATATACAAAAGGGAAGACAAATTAGTTCTTCTAAAGCATCATTAATCATTTCTGATATTTTAACAGACATTGATTTATTTGTAGATGACTTATTTTTACTGTATTCCATCTTAACAAAAAAATATTAAGCCAACTAGCCTGTCCATTTCCTTGCTAAATTTGTCAGAATGTGGCACCTGGTTCACTTAATTCACCTTTGTCTTTTTTCACCATGACTTTGCTGTGTAGCCAAATTTCACTGTCATGAAATTATTTTGTTCTCAGTTGAATGAAAAAATAATTTGCAATTAATTTGACAGTTACAAATGAACATGTCCTCTTTTGTTTTATCTGAGAGGTCTGCATAAACACTTCTTTTGAGCAGTATCTTCAGTGAAGGAAAATGAAGGATAGCCTTTTAAATAATGTGCCAAAAAGTATTGAAAATTTGTCATTATCTAATTGACATTGCAAAGACACCACGTATATAGGTATGCAAGATGTGTTTGTTTATAACAAGTCAGGTAGAGTCAATTGAATACTGTTTAAAGATGTCCTGTCATGGTGGTACATAGGTACAATTATGTGAGGGATAAGCAGGGTGATATTTACTTTTAGTTGTAGTATGCTTCAGAGAACCTTGTCAGAAGTGATAGTGTGTAACTTCTGAGATTGTAATCAAAGGCGATACATTTTCTATCTGAGGTTCACTTATGTTCATTCTCTCTCTCTCTCTCTGTTCACTCTTGGACCCAAGTGGTAAAGTGACTTGCTTATGGTCACACAGCAGTTGGGTTGCAAAATGCCAAGGTTCACTTGTCACCTTGTAAATATTGACCTTTCAATTTTTGTGCCAATAACCAATTCATCAGAGAAAAGAATGTATGTGAATGTATGTGTGTATGCATGAATGTATGTTCATATGAAAATATTTATGGAAATCCATGGCCCTTATGAACTAATAATAATATTTGAGAAAATGCTGTTAAACTCCTCATATAGTGTATGCTATAATAATTCTTTTTTTTCAATTTTTAATTGAATTTATGAGGGTTACATTGGTTAATAAAATTATATAGGTTTCAGGTTTACAATTTATATGTCATCTGTATGTTGTATTGTGTGTTCACTATCCCAAGTCTCCTCCCATACCATTTATCTCCAATTTACCCTTTACTACCTCCCACGCACCTCCCCACACATACCCTCGTACTGTTCTCTGTGACTATGAGGGTTTATTTTCCTTAATCCCTTCACCTTTTTCACCCAACACCCATCCCTTCTCCCCTCTGACAGCTGTCAGTCTGTTCTCAGTATCTATGAGTCTGTTTCTATGTTGTTAGTTTATTTTGTTCATTACACTCCACATATAAGTGAAATCATATAGTACTTGTACTTCTCTGAATGTGTATTTTCTGCTAACTTGTCTTCCAAGTTGCTGATTTCATTCTCTACTTCATCCAACCTACTGTTTATTCCTTCTAGAGTATTCTTCATTTTAGATGAAGTATTCTTCATTTCTTATTGGTTCTTTTTAATGGTTCCTGTGTGCTTTTTCATGTTGTTGTAATTCTTAAAAAGTTCCTTAAGCATCCTTATAACCATTTTTTAATGTTTTATCTGATAAATTGCTTGCCTCCATTTCATTTAGCTCTTTTTCTTGAGATTTCTCCTGTTCTTTCATTTGGGTCATGTCTCTTTGTCTCCCCATTTTGGCTGCCTCTTTGGATTTATTTCTGTGTATTAGGTTGATCTGTCAACCATTCTTTGTAGGGTAGCCTGGTGTAGTAGGTGTCCTGTGGGACCCAGTGGAACAGTCTCCTTTATCACCTGTGCTGAATGCTGGAGGAATGTCCCTGTGTGTGTTATGTGGGCCCTCCTGTTGTAATTGAGTCTTGATTATTATTGGCCCATTCATGCATGGGGTCAGCCCTCAGGCTAGCTGACTATATGGATCAAGCCAGACCACAATGTATGAGCTGTTGTTCAGAGGCTGACCATATAAGCAGAATTTACCTCAGCAGGGTCCAGTGCCTGCGAAGATCTGCCTTTTGATACGCTGCCTGTGAAGCATATTGGGTCCTTCTCTGATGTTTTCTGGGGCTGGCCACTGGGTGTGTTCATTCTGGAGTCTCTTCAGGGGAAATGCTGGTGCAGGTCAATATCAGATTCTGCCTGTGACCGGCCCTGAGCTACCTGTTTTCAGCTACAAAGCAATCCACAGTTTGTGGGTACCTCTCTTGAGACTGAGTGTGTACAGAAAGGACCAAACTGTGTACCAAGTTAGGCTTTTACTAGCATTGGTCCTGGGGCCAGGTCAGCGAAAGTCCCAAGGCACTCTGAGTTTGCTTCTGCCTACCGGATGCCTGTTAGGCTCAGCACTGGAAGAGCCTCTGGCTGTACTCAATTTATATGAGGTAGGTTGTTAGTGAATCAATAGGAAAGGGTGAGGGTTGTTCACCAGATTGATACAGATTCAAACTCAGTGCCAGTGCTGGGTTTGAGGGTACTCAGCAAATGACCCAGGGTACACCAAGGCTAGCTGCCACCTGCCAGGTGCCTGTAGACCTTTGTGATTAGGTGTGTTCTCTGGTAGTCATCAGCATGAGACCAACAGAGTTTACCAGTCCCACACTGACCAAGATTTGGCTCTGTGAAGAGAGGGTTCTGCACTGGTCAGGCATGCAAGAGGAAAATGGGTCTTGTCCTAGAGCCACATAACTCATTTTCTTTCAGATTCAGACAAGAACCTGATCTCAGCAGGGTGGAGTTCTGGGAGTCAGGATTATGGGGCTAGTGAATCTCCCATGAGGGGAATATGTGAGTAAGGTTTGAAGGAAGGTGCGGGGGAGTGGTCACTGCCCAGAGCCATACAACTCAGACTGTCTTGGATTCTGTCCAGACCTCAGCAGGAAAAAAACACCAGGGTTTGGAAGGGTGGGACCACCAGGAGCCTGGAGAGTGGGATTGCAGATCTCCTCGGGTGGGGGGGTTCCAGTCAACTTGAAGGGAAAGTTAAGAGAATGGCCCCCTCTTCAAAGCCATACAACTTGGCCCTTGACAACCCCTGAGCCTTTCCAGAATTATATACCCTGACCAAGATAGCTGTCTTCTCAGCAGGGAGCAAGCTTCCTGGGTAGGGCAAGAGGGAATTTAGTAGGTAGGGCTTTACTTTCCAGTAGACTGATGCCATTTGGAGGGGAGTACTCCACCCAAGAAAGATAGTGTCTGAAGTTTGCACAGGGATCTTAGTAACTGTCCCTTCAGCTCTCTTCCCAGAACCACAAACTCCAGTCTCTCCTCCAGTCCATTCCACCCTTTCTCTGCTGGAGCCCAGCGTAAATTACTCCAAAAGAGATTTTGTGCCTTAGGCCTTTAAAAGGGCTCCTGCGTCTCTAGCCAACTCCTATCTCTCCCTGGTAGACAATCTCCACTGATTTTCGCAGCCATATATTATATGGCCCCTCTTTTTTCCTCTGATGCTCTGGTTTTAGATCCCATGCTTATCAGAGGGAACTCATCACAGTTGAGACATTCCTCTGGAATCTCAGCCACTACCTATGGAAGCAGGGCCAGTCCTTTTCACACCTCTGCCCTTCTACCAGTTTTGACGTTCCTTCTTCTGTAAAATCTTGGTTATAAGCCTTCTCTTCAGCTAGCCTTCAATTGGTTATTCAGGTTTCTTACTCTATATTTTTGTTGTAATTCCAATTTGGTTCTGGGAGGAGGTGAGTGCAACATCCACCTAGTCTGCTACCACCTTCAGTCCTCTGCTATAGTATTGCATCATCTTTTGTTTATTTGTTTTTGATGATCAGGAATGAGTTGGCAATAGGGTTGGCATTTAGAGAGTGCACTTTTATCTTACAAACCCAAAGGATACCATAAGATGGCAATTTTAGAGCAAAAAAGAGCCCAGCTTGTGAGTCAGACTTATGAATGGATCTAACACTTGATAGCTGTGACTTTGAACAAGGTTCAAATGAATCAATACTCATTTTTACAGACGAGTAATCTGAAGACCAAAGATGTGAACTGGCTTTCCCGAGGCCATTTACCAATTCTTCTAAATTTAAATCAGGTGTTCTGTCAATTATATGCTGTCTTATTTGTACAGGTATTTGTTTACACTAAAGAAAGTAAAAGGGAATTTTTTAAAGCATTTATCAATTACAATGGAGTAAACAAAAGCACAGTGCACATATTATCCAATTTAATCCTTATAAGAATACTTTGGAATTGGTGATGTGTTAATAATTCATTGAACAATTATGTTAGCTGATATTCTTAAGCTAGCTCAAAGTCATAGTTGACATGTATAAGAAGCAATGTTTAAATTTATACTTGAATCATTGTGAACCCATTTACTCTGCCATCAAATCATTGTGCCATATTCTTTATTCAATTTGTGTTATTTTCTTTAATGTTTACTTATTTTAAATTGGCATATTTCATTTTTTCATATTTAAAGGTTCTTCTCTATCTAAAATTTAAATTCATCTCCACATTCCTTGCTTTGTATAGCTTTGTTCCTTAATTAAAAATACATCTTACGCCCTAACTGGTTTGGCTCAGTGGATAGAGTGTCGGCCTGTGGACTCAAGGGTACCAGGTTCGATTCTGGTCAAGGGCATGTACCTTGGTTGCGGGCACATCCCCAGTAGGGAGTGTGCAGGAGGCAGCTGATTGATGTTTCTCTCTCATCGATGTTTCTAACTCTCTATTCCTCTCTCTTCCTCTCTGTAAAAAATCAATAAAAATATATTTTAAAAATACATCTTACATGTTTTTTTAAAAATATTGGAAATTTATTTTGTTTGAAGTTTCTTAAAAAACAAAACACAAAGAAAACCTTAGCTGAAAGGCACTTTTCCTCCATCTTGCTGTTATGTATTCTTTACATCTAGCCTTTATGTTTGACTTTGCAGAAAAAAAATAGCTTTGAGTGATGAAAAGGCAAATATTCCTTCTGAGGACCACTCTCTGATGCTTTAATACCTTAGTGCCAAAGAGTCATTCTGGAAGATCTCAAATACAGATTAACCCAATAGTTATTTGGAGGGGGGTTAGGTTGTGAATTAACCTGTGAATCCCCTTTCAAAATGTCAACTGTTGACTGTACACATCATTCATATCCAGAAATATGACTTGTATTACATTCATTCCCTTACTTTATGGGAGAAGAGATGAAATTCTAGACATTAAAGACCACCAGGAATATAGGTTCTCAATTTAATCAATTGCAATCATAAAAGTACTTTATCAAAATTGTTGAAATACATAATGGAGAAATAATGGCTTCTGACTCCACTTAAAGCTACTTATTCATAACATCTCTTAAGTAGTGTAAGTATAACATGAAATGTAAGAAAAAAATTCACATTGCTGGTGGATTTAATTTAAAAAGAATACGTGATGTGACAACAGATCTGGTTTTGGTGAACAGGTGATGCAATCTTGAAACTCAGCTTCCTAATCTATCATATAGGATAACACTATGTACCTTACAGGGTTTTTATTACAATTACATGATGTAAATTTTTTAAAAAACGATTGGACATGCACTTATTAGTGTATAATAACTACTTTGTAATTTCTAGAAAATAATATTACAATGGTGGGATAGGGTTGAAAATTGATGTTTTAAATATATTGAAAGGACTCATGCACTGAAATGTCCTCAGTGGCTGGGAAGATCAAGTAAATGCTCTGATTCCATTTTAAGAGAAGCACTGTACTACCTACCAATAAACAAAGCCTGTGTGCTTTGCTTGAATCCCATTAACCACCAGTCCAATACCCATGATATAAAGAGATATTAGCCAAAATTACTACTTCCCTTATATCTGAGTAATCTTTTAAATAAGACACTGATTTTTTTTTACCTAATTAAATATCTACTAAATCAGTTTCCAGTAACATGTCAGAGTCTGATTAGAAATACATAGAAATATGAGACTAAATATATCAAAGTATAAACTTTATTATATAGATATATTTTTTAAAAAATCTTCAGGTACTTCAAAGTAAAAGATCATTTTAAAGTTTGGCATATATATGAGCTGATATTTCAGTGGCCCATAAAGTTTTCAATATTTTATATATGATTTAGTAGGAAGATAGGTTTTCAAAACAATTGGAACTGCCATGTGACCCAGAATCTACAGGAGGAAGAGAATCTAAGACTTACATAAAGTGAAATACCTTCAAAGAATGGCTCATCTGACAAAATATATTATAATACCTAAAGATATTGTGAGGAAGCTTGCCATCTGTCCAAATCTTTTGGAATGGCTCAACCTTCAAAATCAATAATTTTAATTCACCATACAAACATATTGAAAGACTAAGAGAAAAACAAATGTTATTATTTCAAGGTATATAGATATATATCTGATCAAATATAATGTCCATTCATAACTTTAAAAATCTCTTAATACATTACAAATAGACTCCTTTAACCAATACAGGGATCCATCAAAAACATTCTACTTAGCATTGTAATGGAAGGTCTAATTATTGTAATAAGAGAAGAAAAGATTTTTAAAAGGTAAGAGAAAGAATAAAAAGAAAATAATCCAATTGTCTTTATTCACATATAATAGGGTTGTCAACAAAGAAATTTCAATAATCTCTACCAATTATTAGAACCAAGAAAGTAACAATGTTTTAGGGTAAACAATGGGAAATAAATTATAACTTAAGCAGCAACAGCCAATTTGAAGTTACTATAACAAAAATGTTTTTATTTTTAATAACAAAAAACTAAGACCACCTAGTAGTAAATATAACAAAAGTTGTGAAAGACTTTGTGAAGAAAATTGCAAATATTATTGAAGGCAATGTATTAGGGTTCTCCAAAGAAGCAAAAGTAATGGGATACATATTGAAAGAGATTTATTATGAGGGATTGGCTCATGCATCTATGGAGGCTAAGTTTCATTATCAGCAGTGTGAAAGCTGGAGGCTCAGGAAAGCTTGTGGTACAGTTCTGTCAAAGCCAGCAGCAAGAGCACTGCACAGCTCTGCTGGTCTGACTGGTTCTGAGTTCATGTATTCTCCTAAATTCTCCCATTTGACTATGTCAGAGCTTGTTCCTGCATGAACCCTGCCCAATGTACAACTGTTGGGAACTTAGTCCAAGTTCCTCCTTTATCCTCTGCTCACTAGTAACAGGTGTTGGGTCTGAGACCCTCTGCCTGGGGTTGGACCTCCTAGGACATTGGGTCTTAGGTGGAGAAGCCAAGAGAGATTGTGGGTGTATAAGAATGAGTGTATATTGCAGAAACTAGTGGCCATATAGCCATCAGTCAAGAACATTTCTCATAGCAAAGTCCATACAGGCAGCCGGGCACGGGCTGGTGACCATGTATCTTTCCCACAAAGCAGCATCAGCCTCTGTACCCACAGCTATTAACTAAGCAGCCACACACTGCCTCCTAGACTCACCACCTCACATCCTAGTGGTACCTGAGCTCTCCGGCTCAGCAGCTTGTCCTGTCTCTCCTGCCCAGCTTCTCTCCCTAGAAGACTTCTTCACACACTCCATCCTAGCTGCTCTCTCGCCATACTCCAGCAGACTTCTCACTCCTGCCTCAGCCTACTCCATCTAACTAGCTGGTCAGTAACCTACTTTTAAATTGTTTAGACAAAGAAGGCTTCATGCCAACTGTGACATCAATCATATTTGCTACTGAAGGGCACAGTGTGCCTTGTGTCCTTACACCCGCTCATGATATCTTGGCCTGATTAGGATTCTCAAGCTCAGGGCAACCTTGACCAGCTGGTACACTCTGAACAGTGTCCCCACAAGTTATAATCAAAACCCACAGGCCTGAGAAGCAGGGCAGGCAATAGTGTTAAGTTTCAGGAGGAGTCTAAAGTCTTGAGAATCGGGGGCACCAATGCCTGAGAGCAGGAAAAGATGGATGTCCCAACCCAAGTAGAAAGTGAATTTGCTTTTCCTTCATATTTTTGCTTTTTCAGATTCTCAAATAATTGGATGAGGCCCATCTACTTCGGTGAGGGCCATCTTCTTTACTCAGTTTACTAATTCAAATGCTAATCTCTTCTAGAAACACCCTTTAGAGATAGAGTCAAAAATAGCTTTCTGGGCATCCATTAGCCCAATTAAGTTGACACATAAAATTAATCATCGTGGGTCATGAAAGAAGACTTTATTGTATCAGTTATGGATTGTGTTCAGTTGTTCATGACAGGAAATGTTAAGAATGAAGTAATTTTAAAATTTTACTTTACTTTCATATAAAATGAACCCTGGAGGAGGTTGATTTGGGCTGGTACACTGACTACATAATTGTTTCAGGGACCTAGGCTTCCTTGAGCTTTCCACTCTACCATCCTCAGCATATGACTTTTATTATCTTCACTAGAGGCCCGGTGCATGAAATTTGTGCATAGGGGTGGGGAGTCCTCTCAGCCCAGCCTGCACCCTCCCCAATCCGGGACCCCTTGGCATTGGGCCTAAACTGGCAGTCTGACATCCCTCTCAATCTGGGACCACTGGCTCCTAACTGCCTCCCTCTGCCAGCCTGGTTGCCCCCAACTTCCTCCCCTGCTGGCCTGGTTTCCCCAAATGCCCCCACTGCTGGCCTGATCACCCCCAACTGCCTCCCC
>PVJC01051871.1:0-11327 GCA_004026665.1 Murina feae
TTCAATGTTTTTTTATCTCATGGTAGACATAAACTAATGACTAAAATATTGTGGTGCCATAAATATAAATTTTTTGCTGATCAGACAAAAAGTTTATATAATTTTTATTTGTACTAGTTAACTATTGTTGTGATGGTTAGTTTTTTATGTTTTTTTTTTTTTTTTTTTGAATGTTAGGGAAGAAGGTCAGTGCACCTGATTGACTAAGTATGTTTTGCATGTTTTAAAAATTCTCCCAGCACACCAATTGAACATCACTGCTCTAGTGGACCGTGTTTATCCCGCGGTAACCCTTCCCTATCTCCATCCTTTCGACTCCAGGTGCCTCAGTCAGGGCTCCACTTCCAGCTTTGGACACGAAACTCTCAGTAAATGTGCACATCGAGTCGGGACAAGAAAGAAACAGGAGAGGAAACTGGGGGATGGGCAGCAATAATGTTAAGGCCAATGGTGGGAGGGGACGGAAGAAGGGGCGGGGGTGGGAGGTGGAGTTCTCCAGTGACTGGGTCGCGCAATGGCTCCTGGGAGTCTACGCAGAGGCCGTTGCCAAGGTATCAGCAGGTTTGCTTTTTTTTTTTGGTTAGCAACGTCCGCCATGTTTGAAGAGGAGCGGGCGGGGACTGCCTGAGCCCCAACCTCGCCCGCACTCTGCCCTTTAGAGGCTCTATTGAGCCCCAGCTTTCCTGCCTCCCCCAGCTGCCAGGCCTCTCTGGAGTGTGCTCTCCACGGAGGCAGCCTCCTGATGGTCTAGTTGTTGGTGGCGACCTCCAGAGCTGACAGACCAGACCGGGATCAGCGGCCACGGAAAGCTGAAGCGACTGCTGAGGAAACTCTGAGGACGTGACACTGTAAGAGCGCTCCTCCCGGAGCCGGTCTACTCTCCCTCGAGAGCCCCGCCGAGGAAAACTAGAGGTGAGGCCGCAGTCGATGCCAGGCGTTTTACCTTATGCCGGTGGATCCCGTCCTCGGTCTTGGCAGGTTTTGTTTCTGTTGGTTTGGGGACGGACGTTGGCCTCTCCCTCTTGCCTTGGCTCAGTCTGACTGTGGGGTGAAGATGCCTGTGTCGGGCATTCAGGTGTCCCCGCTCCTCCCTGAGGAAAATGGCTGGATCTGACGCAGTAGGGGGGCTAAGGGACGGATAACTGTTTCTTCTCCTTCCCCAGTCCAAGCGCGGCAGGTCCGCCATTGGCCTCGAAGGTCCGAGGCTGGTGAGTGGGTGAGGCCGACTCTGTGGGAGTGTAAAGGAGAATGGCTGCTGGCTCTGTCTTGTCCTCTCTGGGCCCGAGAGCTAACCGCTCCATGTTACTTGCTTTGCAGCGCAGCCAACCTCGGAGAGACGCTGGTCTGGTGGTTAAACTTCAATCAAATCTCACCGCCCACGTGGAGGTATTTGAAATAGAGCCGGGCTCCAAATACGTCTGACATTGGTCAGCTCCCGCCATAGCCTCATTCTTATGGGACATTGGCTTTGATATATGTACCTTTAAATTATCGTAATATTAATTGCAGCTGTAGGACAGATATTTTATGGAATCGCATGGAAATGTGTGAAAACTAATTTACATAGAACTTTAAAAATCAGAACATTAGTTATTTTATGAAATTCCGTTACACTTTTAATTTTCCACTGTGCAGTTACTCCTCCAGGTGTTTGAATAATTTCACCTAGATTTTAAAGTTAGTTTATCAATTTGTACACATGTTTTATATTTATCCTCTATTTTAAGAGGGGAGTATTTTGTAGAATTTTCTTACTGTAAAGCGCCTTCATCCTGTAAGCCCACATAACATTTGCATATTTTTGCTTTAAAGAAAGAATTTTGGGTGCTTTCATTAGAAACATTTTTAATAGATCTTTTCTCAGATTTTATCATTAGAAGTTATTTTGTAAGAACCTAGTTAATTAAAAATTAGGGTGGGTTTCTTAAACCATATTTTTGAATTTAAAAGAAAACTGGAAACTCCTACTTGTTCCTTGCTCCCTAAATTAATGAACTGGGTTGGCCTCCACAAATGTGTAAGGCATTTTAAGACTTTTTTTCCTAAGGCTCAGCATTTCCCTTTTCAAAAACTCATGCATGTGAGTTGGTTGATTTGTTTGGAGGATACAGATGAGCTGTTAGGGGTGATGAGGAAGGCAGATGAGTGGTTAAGGGTGATGAGGTAGGCAGAGGTGGTTAGGGGTGATGAGCCAGGCAGGCAAGCTGTTTGGAGCCAGCAGTCCTGGATTGCTAGAGGGATGTTCAACTGCCTGTTGAACAGGGATCCCTGTGGGATTAGGCCTAAACTGGCAGTTGGACATCCCCCAAAAGGTTCTGGATTGAGGGTGTAGGCTGGGCTGAGAGACCCCACTCCCCTTTTCCTGTGCACAAATTTAGTGCACCAGGCCTCTAGTATTATGTATGCATATAAATATATAAATAGTATATGTATGTATATAAATCCAGATGCACCTAATATATATATATATATATATATATATATATATATATATATATATATATATTTATATACATACATATATGTATGTATCTATGTATCTATGTATATACTATTCTCTTTTCACTTTTAGTTGCATCTCTTGAAGTGAAGATGTTTTAAAATTTTGGTTTGTATTGATTTGAGAGAGAGAGAGGAAGGTTTGGTAGGATTAGAGAGAGCTATATCAATTGGTTGCCTCCAGCACACACCCCACCCAGGGACTGAACTTCCAACTTGGGTATATACCCTGAATGGGAGTCTAACCAGTGACCCTTTGGTGCACGAGATGATACTCAACCAACTAACCCACACCAGGCAGGGCAAAAAGTTTTTAATTTTTATAAAATCCTGTTTATGTTTCTTTTTTATTGTTTATGCTTTTCATACCCTGTGGAAGAAATCTTTGCCTAAATGAAGATCATAAGGATTTATAACCAAACCCAGGGTTAACTGCCTGCTGCAACAGAAACCAAAGAAAGATATTTATTCGTGTTGGCAGCCTGAGAAGATGGGGAACTGTAGTCATAAAGCCCATCTTAAAATCTCAGTGCAGGCAAAGGTTTTTATCTGGAGGGAGAGTGAAAGCGAAACAAAGATACCATAGGGAGTGTGCTGTGGACATACTAGCTGTGTTCTTACTGGTCCTGATAGAGATCTTGACTGTCAGTTGAAGTCTGGAGCCAAGCCACTTGATGTCCATGCAAGACCAATGTTTCTGTAAGTCTGCTTAAAAAAGAAAAGAAAGAAAGGCATGACTGTGTACGTTAGTAAGTGGTGAATGAGTGGGAAGACCTAGGACATTAATGTATATACTATTACAGATTTTATAAACATCAGTTGGGCTACTCTCCACTTATAAGACCACTACAGCCCCAGTGCATGAATTTGTG
Source organism: Murina feae (assembly GCA_004026665.1). Lineage (NCBI taxonomy): Eukaryota > Metazoa > Chordata > Mammalia > Chiroptera > Vespertilionidae > Murina > Murina feae. Next base: position 3,372 of record PVJC01051871.1, read on the forward strand.
CACTGGTGAGGTCCAGCCGGCCTGCCTCAATGGCCTGCACTGATTGTCCCCCTACCAGGGCCCTTTGGGTCATTTTTTAAGCTGACAATTTGAAGGTTTTCTATTAGAGCATGGCCCTCTCCCCATAGGGGTGGGCTAGCTGGGGTAAGGGACCGTGGGTGGGGCAGGCTGGGGCGAGGGGCCGTGGGCAGTTTGCTGGCGGGCCCTATCTCCAAACTGGGTGGAGGTGCCCACTTGGGGGCAGGGCCAGACAGTGGAGGAGCTTTGGGCAGTGTATCAGCCAGCCCTGCCCCAATCATGGTGAGGGTATTCCCTTGGGCATGCGGCTGGCCAGGGCACAGGGCCATGGGTATTCTGGATTTCCACCATTTGGTCGATTTGCATATTACCCTTTTATTATATAGGACATGAGATTAAATCAAGGAAAGAGAAAATGATATGATTAAGAGATGCATTAAAATCCAGATATATGAGGCTGCTCTCAGATAGCACATTGTTTTGCAACAAAATATATTTTTTAAGTTAGAACACTCTAAAATAATGATAAAAGTATAGCAAATACATAAGCCAGTAATTTATTTGTTGTTAGTATTATATAGTATATATAATTAGATGTGCTGTACTTTTATACAACTGGAAGAACCCATATCAACACAAACTAGAATGGTTTCCATTACTCACTATGTAATAGGAATTTTCAACTTGGGTTATAATGCTGTGGGACCACCATTGTATGTGTGATCTGAGGTTGACCATTCCAGTTCAGGTAAACTTTTTTTTTTAAATATATTTTTATTGATTTCAGAGAGGATGGGAGAGACAGAGACAGATAGAAACATCAATGATGAGAGAGAATCATTGATTTGCTGCCTTCTAAATGCCCCACACTGGGGATCTAGCCTGCAACCCAGTCATGCGCCCTGACCAGAGGTTGACACTTAATCACCGAGCCACACCAGCGAGGCTTTTTCATGTTTTTAATTCATATTTGACGAGTTCAGAAATCCTGACTGGTATGTAGGTGTTTTACACAGCACCTAAATAATTCTGTGTCTAGTAACTGATGGAAACTGAAAGAACATTTTACTTTATTTTCAAAACCTAGTTCTGTTTGTTTGTGGAGGGATGATACATTATTTGATGCTACTTCAGTTTATTATTTTTGTAACTGATGAATGAAGAGAGCATTAAACATACTGTAAAATCACAGTAAATTGTTTTCCTTTAGGTCACTAAATCTTTTATGTTATTTTATTAATTTTAGAGAGAGAGAAACATTGGTTCCACTTATTTATGCACTTATTGATTGATTCTTGAATGTGCCCTGACTGGGGTGGAACTGCAACCTTTGTGTATCTGGATGATGCTCTAACCAATTGAGTTACCCTACCAGGGCTCTTTGGGTCATTTTTTGAGCTGACAGTTTGAAGGTTTTCTACTAGAACATGTTAAGTAAAGCGAGAAGATAATCTAAGAAAAGAAAAAAAAAAAGAACAAGGAAAGCCCCCTTTTCAGTGTTGTATGCTTTTTTCATTTCTGCTTACTTAAATGGCTATTGAAGCCTCTAAGATCATTGATCACCTTTCTCTTTCCTGGTGATTTTCTGTGAATATCTGGTGATATTTTTGTGAACTTCTAAGTGAGTATTTATTTTGAACTAGACCATCTAATTATATGCTGTTAGACTCATGTTCTACTTTAACGCAATATTTGTCTGAAAAATTTGGTAGTATTTTAAAAGTGCATCATGAATGTAGACCAGTAGTCTTGAAACTTAGAAGATTTTGAAAAATTTATCTCGTGGGTTGATTAAAAACAGATTATCAGGCTATCAGACTTTGGAGTTAGGGCCCTGATGATTTGATTTTATTAAGAGTTGAAGAATAACTGGTTTAGAGGTTTATCATCAGTGTAGTCTATCTTTTGGTTTAAATACTCAATTTCTCTAATCCTGTTTTAAATCTGTTTATTCATTTGTTGTTTTTTGAGAGAGAGGGGAAAAAACACATCTATTTGCTGTTCTACCTATTGATGCCTCATTGATTGATTCTTGGATGCCTCACTGATTGACTCACTGGCAGTGCTATAGTTGAATTTAGTGAGTCAAACAGGAGACACCACAGTCCGAGGGTTGAATTTTGAAGGCTATCTGGAAGATGCTCTAACCAACTGAGCTATCTGGCCAGGGCCCATTTTTACTTTTAAATCTTAGTTTCAAGAAGCACTGAATACCGGAATTAATATAGTCACTAATAAATAACTAGGTATTATACAGGCAATGGGGAAACAGTGTGAGTAATTGCTCCATCAGTTATTGGTTTAGATTTGTAACTATAAACATTGGGTCTGTGCTGCCTGCCTATTAAGCACACAGGGTTGAATCATATATGAATATTTATTCCAGTATTGCTTGCAATATGGGAGAGCAGGTTATCCACAAAAATGAGCTCTGCAGTTCACTGTAAGCCAGCTGCTTATATAAGTAGAAATACAAAGGAAAAGTAGGCAAAGGAGCAGTTTACAGATATGCAAAAGGACTAGGGGTCTTCAGAGAGTTTAGTGATATGTCAGGACTGGGGTTACTTGGGAAAATAGCCATAGGAAGTGTCAAATGGGCAATTAACAGGCAGGCAGGCTGGAGATTTGTAAAGTCCTGCAGGTTTGCAAAAAGGGCTGGAGATTGTCAAAGGGCTGGTGATTCTGGTTTCTGTAACAAATATTTGTTAATCTTTCCATGCCAGTAGGCAGCTCCAAATGGGAAGGAAGGGCAGAATGTTCAGGCCAGCTCTCAGTCAGGGCAGAGTGTGCCTTCTTTAATCAGAATAAAACAGTCATGGTTAACAGAACATGATTAATATTTCTTACAATATTAGCTGGTTCCCCAGCATTCTATTTCTGTCCCCTTTCAGATTTAAGTTTACAAATTCACTCCCACAACCTTTTAAAATTTTAAAGCCTCAGAGCCTAGAGCTTTATTTTCAAAGGAGGATATCACATGACATGGAACATGCATGTTAAATTAAAGGATTTCTATAATGGGAAGGGGCATAGTCAGATTAAATACAGTAATTAATAAATTTGGTGAAAGGAGAAATGATAATCTGCGTAAATAAGTTTTTCATAAAACCAAATTTTTAAGTTATGGTTTAACATTTGATGGAGAATTTTTTTGTTATATATTTTGTGTGTGTCAGGGTACAATCACCTATGCACATGTGTATGTGTGCATATATATTTCTGTATATGAAAGTTGTTTTGAGGTGAAAAGTTGTTTTGGGAAAACCATAGAAGAGATAAAACAGTCATCCAAACATTTTATCTCTCTTGTTTCAATAGTATTATAATTTCTTTCATTTTTAAAAATTAGATTAATATCTTGTACTATTATATTGTAAATCAGAAGACACTTTAATCAATAAACCAAATTTATTTGGAGTCCTTTTTATTTTTGCTAGTGCTAGCAGGCCCAGACGAACTCTTGCTTCTCAAATTCTGGGCCCAGTATTGTGGAAGTCTTTCCTATTTATATTTTTTTCAGCTCTTTGTTTTCCAAAGTTGGAATGAGACCTTTTGAGAAAAAATCATGTGTGCTGGGACAGGGCTGTGAGATCATATTTCAAGGCCTAGCCTGGTGCCAAGCCTGACAACTCTGTCTGGGGCATAGTTCATGGCCTCTCTGGAATGGGAGCAGTCTTATTTTCCCTATTATTTAAGCAAGCAAATGTTTACAAAAGCTAGAATAGCAGGGTTAAAATTTTAAACAGCAGTTTTTACCCAAGATGGAGGTTACTATGTTCAGTACATACAAGTTTGTGTTTTGCTTTTCTCTCTCTCACTATTTTGCCATTTAAAGATGTTTCCATGGTAGGATTTACCAGGCCTCATAATATACCATCCTGTTAATGTATTGTGACTTAGTTAATCTTTCCCTAAGTGTCCTTATAGTGTTAACAGATTTTGTTAGGAATATGCTGTGATAGACATCTTTGTGCTGATGAATATTTGTGCTGATGAATATTTGAATATTGTATTGAATCATTAGTGAATTATTTTCATTTGTTGTTGTTAGGTTTGATCGAACTATTGAATCAATACTTCCTTCTTCCTCCCTTGAGAACTGACTTTTAGGCCACTTCACAATAGAAATGCCACTTGTTTAAACCACATTCCACTTGCTAAGACCACTATCTCTCCCCTCTGGAGTTTCCCAGAATCCAGACCTGCACAGAGAATTCTCTGCCCAGATAAAGCCTGCCTAGAGTCCTTTAAAAACTTCTGATTCCTCATTTTTGGGGGTTGGCACCATTTTGGGGCTCAACCCATCTGATAGCCAGATGACCTAATCTTCCTATATAATAAAAATCTAATATGCTAAGTGTCTGGTCCACCGGTCAGTCAATCAAAGGGTTAATATGCTAATAATGTTATGTAATCATAATTAAATAGCATTTATATACTTGGTGTTCCAAAGAAAATGTATACACACTTTAACAGCTATAACACACTTAATTTTCACTCCTTTTCAGGTTTAACTGATTTGAAATAATGGGTGAAGCAGACTAAGCTTTGAACAGAAAATTTATTCTAAAGTGAAACTAGACTTTTTTTATGGAGCTACATAAAAAATAAAATTACAGCCCTAATTGATTTGGCTCTGTGGACAGAGCATTGGCCTGCAGACTGAGGGGTCTCAGGTTTGATTCTGGTCATGGGCATGTACCTTGGTTGCAGGCACATCCCCATTAGGAGGTATGCAGGAGGCAGATGATGTTTCTCTCTCATCGGTTTCTAACTCTCTGTCCCTTTCTCTTCTTCTCCGTAAAAAGTCAACATAAAACATATTTTAAAAAATAAATAAATTACATTATGAAACTGGCAACATTGATGAATTGAGGGTACACAAATACTTCACAAAATTATTCTTGATGATTACAATTCCATTGCTTTGTGTTATCAGCAGTGCCTAGACCAGAATGGTCATCAGTTTGAAAACCAGCCTTGACAAAAAAAATTTACTCATTTCTGTGAAACAATGTAAACAGACACAGACTTTATAATCATTCTGAAATGTTCGGGATTGGGTCAGGATCACACAGAATGTACTCAAGTCTTAGTGTTATCAAATTTATTCCTGTCACCTGGGTGCAGGTGGTCTGACCCGAGAGAGTTAGTAGTGAATTAGGGAAGGAGCAGGCTATTTGTGTGCTCAGGGAGAGCTGCAGGCTGGACTCCAGCTTGACCCAAGTATCAGGACTGTGCCCCACCATAGTTTTACGACCTTGCCCTTTGTTCTTCTGCTGGTACCAGATGTCCTTTCTCAGGGGGCTGTGCGGGGGTGATGGAATTTCTGTAAAATAGCCACTCAAGTGGAGCATGTTTGTGCAAGGCTTAGGCTTACAGAATAAGCTTTCCCTTTCCCATTTGTTAGATTTTGTAAGGCTCAAGCTTTCAGTTAACTTTCATTTCCGTCTTTATAGTTATACTAGGGACATGGTGCACAAAAATTTGTGCACTCGGCGGTGAGGTGGGGGTCCCTCATCCCGGCCTGTGCCCTCTCACAGTCTGGGACCCCTTGGGGGATGTCTGCCTGCTGGCGTGCCTGGCCAGCCTGGGTGAGGGGCTGAGGGCTGTTTTCAGGCTGCCCACAGCCCACTCAGGGTTTGTGCACTGGGGGGTGGGAGGGCTGCTGAGTGCAGGCGTAGAGTTTCCCGCCGGGTGGCCCACCATCACACATGCCTGATGGGCCCCCACTGCTGAGGGGACACACCTGGCACAGAGCCAGGTGGCAAGTATGGGGGTGGACGCTGGTGCATGGTCCCTGGGGGGAGGGGGCCCTGTTGCTGAGCGGACATACCTGGGTTGGAGCCAGGCGGCAGCCGCTCGAACATGCCCCCAGAGGCCCCCCAGCGCGGAGCCTTGCACATGTCCCACAGAAGCCCCTGGGGTGACTGGCAGCGGACACTTCGTGTGGGGCGGAGGATGCTCACACAAAACCCCCCCCCCTCCATGCCCCCGCCACTGAGCTAACGCACCCGGCACACATTAGATTAGATTTTGTCTGTGGACAGATTTTTCTTTTTTGTCTTCCTCCTTGTTATTGTGTCTTCCTGAAAATTGTTGGTTGAAACACAGATAGTGTGTGTATCTATTCCTGGAAGTGAAATGAACATGTCCTCTGTTCTGTTCTGCCTTGGAAGGAAGTGGGGATGGGGATTTGAGACTATCTAATCAGGAGATGAACTGGATTTAAAGTTTGTTATGATAGTTTCCTATAATGAACCATAGGCTTCCAATTTTTCTAATATGACCTTGTTCTTAGGGTGGAGTCTGTTTATCAGAGGGTTTTTCTTATTGCCTCCTTCACTCGTAGGCCACCTTTTTGTGCCTGTTGCTCAGAGAGGGTTTTCTCCAAGCCCTTGCCCTTCTCTTAGTAGTTAAGTTGTTGCTTGTTTCTTAGTGCTTTCCAGTTTGGTAGAGAGGGACAAAGAGGCTCACTGTTGTTATGGTTCAATCTCAGGCTTAGCAGGGTCCTCAGTCTTGGAGGAGGGACTTTCCCAATAAACCTGACCCTGTCATAGTGGTTGGATGTCTCTAATAGTATATACTCAATATGGTGTCCTTTCCCCAGCCAGAGGTAGAGGTTATTCTTTCTATTATCTTCTTAGGTCCTGGAGGCAATAATATGTCTTTTTATTCCCCCTGAAAATTAAGACTTTTTGTCCATAGGCAAGAAAGGTACGGGTGATGTGTATACTTTCTTCTCACTAAAATGTCTACTCTTTCCTAGACTTTCACCATTTAGGAAAGCTTTCTCCAGTTTTTTGTTGAGAACATTTGGTGAGGATCCAGAGAGAAGAGTCTTTGAATAGGGCAAACCCCTTTTGCCTGAAGCTTCCTGGGGTTTCTATTCTCATGGTCATCCACACTCAGCTATTTGCAATTTTTTTTAAAGAAATTGAATACTTCATAATGGCTTAAATAGCATTCCCCTTTTCTCTTCTGCTCATTCCTATGTGAATAAGTGTTGAAGTCTCCATCTCTCCTTAGAGATACTTGTCAGTAATATTAGGCTTAGTTGATCTGTATGTCAGCAATACAGATGACCCAGCTAAAGTTGGATTGCCTGAACTGTATTCCGACCATTTTCAGTAGCTTTCAGTAACCTGAGCATAAAAAGAAAGAAATTAAATGATAGCATTACCCAGTAATCAATGGTATGGTTTTGCTGGCTTGGTGTTTTGGGATAATGGTACTACAAAGGGAAAAAAAGATTGTGCTAAGAGAAAATTAGATAAGACTATCATAGTACACAACTTAGAAAACAAAATGTAGAGAATGGAAAGGAAACAAATGTTAAGAGATAACCTATGGACACAGACATAGAGGGGTAAAAGCCTGGGAGGGTTGGATATGAGGTGAAAGAGGTCAGTGGGAAAAACTCATACAACAAGGGAACATCAGTGGCGGACTTTCCTCGGAGGCTCCTCATGGGGCTGCAGAAGCTCCCGCAAGCCCCAAGCAGGCCCCAGGGGTGGATCCAGGAGGGGGACCTGCCTCTGAGGCTGGTGAGGGGCGGCAAAAGCTCCCACAGGCCCTGCGCAGGTCCCCAGTGTGGATCCAGGCGGCAGCCACCGGCGGCGGAGGAGCCTCCGAGGTCGTGTGCCCCAAGATCGCTGTACTCCCAGGCCCCAGCCTCAGGCTGGAGCTGGCTGGGTCCCCCTGCCCCCAGCTGCCCTGCAGCTTGGAATCCATCGCGGGGGGCACGGGCAAACACGGAGTGCCCATGCTCCCCCACCCCCATTGGATCTACTTCTAGGCCTTAGGGCAGCCTGGGGGGCCTGGGCTGGCTCGCTCCCCCTGCCCCTGGCTACCCTGCAAAATCCATCACTGGCCAGCCCTGCTCCTCCTGCCAGTGGCCACAGCCGACTGGCTCTTTCCCCGCCTAACCCCCTCTTC
>PVJC01051872.1:0-11338 GCA_004026665.1 Murina feae
AAAATTATGAACAACAAATATATATCAACGAGTGAATCTAAGAATCAAGTGAATAAAAAATCTGATGAACAGAATAAACTGGTGAATAGAATAGAATCAGAGACATAGAAAGGGAGTGGACTGACAATTTTCGGGGGTTAAGGGTGTTGGGGATGCGTGAAGAGACTGGACAATAATTGTACACCTATGGATGAGGACAATGGGGGGGCAAAGTCAGAGGTTGGGGTGGGAATTGGGAGGAGGGGAGCTATGGGGGAAAAAAGAGGAACAACTGTAATAATCTGAACAATAAAGATAAATTAAAAAAAATAGTATATATAAAAAAGTGAGAGCAAATAATTAAAAAAAAGCTCAATAACTGAGGGGCATAAATTTTCAAAGTGAAGTGGCCTATGGATTACTCATAGGAAGGTTACAAATGATTCATAAAAAAATATGCAACCAAGAATAAAATGAAAACCATACACAAAATGAAGGTCATATATAAAAAAAAATCAAATATCGAATAACATTAGATCTCTTATCAGCAAATCTTGGAGATAGAAGACAAGGGAATATGTATATTTGTCAAGATGGGTTGATTCATGTAACAAACTCACAGTGGCTCAACACAGGTATTTTAATTCTCATAACTCAGCCCAACTTAGAATGGTAGTATTCAAAAGCTAGGTCCCTTCTTATAGTGCCTCTGCTGTTATCTAGAGACTCCTAATATTCTACTAGATCCCCTATATCATGTGCAATTCAACAGAGGAAGAAGAGTATGGCAATTCATGATGAGGCTGTACCGGCCAGGGCTGGAAAGATCACTTAATCCCAGGCACATGACCTCTTTTCATTGCAAGGAAGGCCCAGAGGAAAATGAAACAGTGCATGACTTTGCCATATAATCCCTCCTCAGTTCTAAGGGAAATGATTCCAAACTAGTTCCCATCATCTATCAAGTCTAAAGAAGATTAAAGAGTTCCTCAGATATGTAAGGTTCAAAGTTATCACCCTTATGCAATTTCTCAATAAACTGTTGAAAAATAGTCCAACAAGAAATAGAAATCATTGTGTTTTGGATAATGGAATAAAAAAATAGAAATCAAAGTGTTTGAGGAGAAGAATATTGAAAAGAAGCCCTAGGCTCACAAGGAAGAAGATATAAGATGACATGTGATTTTCAGGTTTAGAAAGACCAATATGTACTGGAGAACAGAGGGCTTAAGGAGGGGTATATCTGAATCATAAAATAAAATTGAGCCCAGCCAGCATGGCTAAATCAATGGTTGAGCATCAACCTATGAAACAGTCATGGCTTGGTTCCTAGTCAGGGCAGATGCCCAAGGTGTGGGCTCAATTCACCATGTGGGCATGCAAGAGGCAGATAATCAATGATTCTCTCTCATCATTGATGTCTCTCTCTCTCTCTCTCTTTTTCTTTCTGAAATCAATAAAATTATATTTAATAAAATAAAATTGAAAGATTGGTAATGTATTTAAACTTATTGATAGGGGATTTCTTTTCACCTGTAGGGAAAAAGTTGGATAATATATTAGTGAAGTTTTCATGAAAACTAAGCAAACAAAAAAGAGGATCAATATTAATTGTACAAAAGAAAACTGTAAATTTTGTGGTGGGGAAAAATGTGCAATTATAGTAAAATGTATGAATTAGCTATGAATTAAAATTATATAATCTTAAGAGTTAATTACTTAGCATAGTTATAAACACACATAATGATATAACTCAGCATGTTGGGTGAAGGAAGAATATGGGCATGCAAGAGGAAGTTTTTAAGAGAGCTAAATTATCCCAAACTAAAACTAATATCTATAAAAATACAAAGGTAAATATCAGAAGAAAAACCTGATCTAAAAGAGCTAACCTTTATGAGCACTGGGGAGTGAGATGTAGGTTTGTTGAGAGGTAGGGAAGCTGCTGCTGGATTTTCTTAAGAGCCTTGTCAAACTATAATCATAGGAAGGAAAAAGTATACCCTATCCTGTATAATAAAAGCCTAGGTGGTGTGATGCAAGGCCCTCAGGCAACATCATCACAAGATGGCTGCCACAAGATGGCCACCACAAGATGGCCACCATAAGATGGTCAGCAGGGAAGGACAGTTGAGTGCAACCAGGCCTGCAGGGGAGGACAGTTGGGGGCTATCAAGCCAGCAGGGGAGGGCAGTTAGGGCTGATCAGGCCAGCAGGGGAGCAATTAGGAACCAATCAGGCCTGTAGGGGAGTGGTTAGGGGCCATCAGGCTGACAGCAGGCAGGTGAGTGGTTAGGAGCCAGCAGTCCCAGATCCATAGGGATTAGACCTAAACCAACAGTTGGACATCCCCCAAGGGGTCCTAGATTGGAGAGAGTGCAGGCTGGGCTGAGGGACAGCCCTCCCTCCACCAGTGCACAAATTTTGTGCACCAGGCCTCTAATTAATAAGTATTTGCTATCCCTGCTTTACAGCTATATAATTTAGGATAAATACCAAAAAAAAAAAAAAGATTAATATTGTAATTAAATTGGTAAAGGAGACTTAGGAGAAAATTATTTGACTTTATTAGATTTTATTTATAACTGCATGAGTTAAAGTCAATACCTAACACAGAATCAGGGAGTGAGGAGTACTGTTTTTCATTTAGCAGATTAATAGATTTTATTACTAGGATTACTAAAGAGGATTAAAACTCATGTACAATTTACACATGCATATAACTAGAAAAAGGGAAAGAGGAAACATTCATAGATTATAGAACATGAGAAACACAGCAAATCTTAAGGAATTAATTTAAAATGTATGTATTTAGTAAAGTCAACTTAATTTAAGAAGAAGAACAAAAACAGTAAAAAAATTTTCCTAGTAAATATGCTAAAATATTTTAAAACCTGGAGTAAAAGTGATTTACTAAGCTACAAAACAAATTAAGTGAAAATTAAGATAATTTCCTTGATTTTTTTTTCATTATTTATCGAAGAGAAAATAGCTGGGTGAAAGGGGTGCTGTTCTTAGGAAATAAAAATGCGATAGTATTTTCAAAATGAAGTGTTTAAAACTGGGTGATGAAACTCATGAGAAAGCTAAAACTCTTGAAGTACAAGGCCTACACATAGGATTTTACAAATCACTGTGTATTTGGGTTCTCCTTTGGCAGAAGCATGTACTGCTGTTGTAGAAAGGTAGAGCACAGGTTTGTTAATGAAGAGTACATTGTGAAATCCACAAGGCAGAAATGAATTTAAATACTTTTCATCATGGAAAATCATGGGATAGTAAGCTAACTTGAACTTTTGTCTTTCCCATTGACTGATTAGACTTTTTCTTCCTCTTTTGTATATAAATGAAGATGAACTAAATGATCCAGTTCTGTGGCCCTGTATGACCAATTTTGAGAAGAGTGACTTTAGGGAGTGAAGTCATCCACAGCTGAATATAGTTGACACCATTTGGGGGGAGAGTGGGTATACATGTCAACAAGGAAACATGTAGAGTCGTCGAGACTAGCAACTTGGCCAGGTATCCTGTGTTTAGTGACGCTGTGCAGTTTTTAGGATTTGTCCACTTTGGGCTTTATTATCTCATTCATTATTCTCCTCAAAATGAGTTTCTTGACAAAACTGCTTTAAAATAATGTCAAATATCAGATTTGGATATTGGGTTAATCTTCAATTTACCACTTGCTGTGGTCCTCTATGTCCTGAAGAAAGTGGCTTTATTATCTCCACTTTACTTTTTCTCATTTGGGAACTAGAAGGAGAATACTGGTCCTCTTTCATGACAGCGTGTAGTATTTATATTCATTGCGTTCTCTATTGTGGATAATTTCTATTGTTAAATACTACCAAAGGCTACCTGACACATCTTGGCAGTCAAACAAACAAAAAATGTTCAGTCTATTTCCCCTGCTTCAGCAAGGTGAAAATGCACCACATAGGAACCCTGGGTGCATTTCAGATAAGAATTAGAAGGGTTTTTTACGGGGATATGTTTGTGCTGGTGGATAATCAAGAAAGGTTAGAATGATGAAGACCAGTAGAGCAGCTGGATGTCTACATAACCTTGTTCAGGAAGGAGAACAAAACAGACCGGGAATGTCGTTGGTGAAAAGTAGAAGTCACACAGCCAAGTGTGGCCTTGTGTGTGTCCTGCTAAAAACATTTTGTTCTCATCATATCTGATAGCAAATATCATTGATGTTTTGCTAGAGATATGTGACTATGAACAGGACTAATATTCACTTTCTTACTATATACTCCATTCTTCCTGTAAATAAACCTATAAAAGCACTGCAATCATTAGCTATCTTCTAATGATTGGAAGGAAACTAGCATAAGAGTTGAAGTAACAACAACAACAAAAAGGTCATGAGGTCAGTAAAGTGGAATGCTCTCCCATCTACTCAAGTCAGTCTATTGAACATCTCTCTTTAAATCCTTCAAGGCCTAACTTATTTATCATCAAACAATGAAGCTCTTGCTTGCCACCAAGTCAGGATTCTTTTGTTCTCTTTTTTTTTACTTTCAAAGCAAAGATACTCCTGTCAAATCACCATCTCATATGGGAGAGAATTTATCTCAGTATTTAAGGTTTGCATATTTTGGATCCAGGATCTAAGTTCCTTAGTTCTGCCTACTTCAATTACAGAATGTTCTTTCTCTAGCTTATGAAAGCCTCCAATATCCCTTAGTCACAATCCACTTCCTGTGCGCTTGCACATAGTTAATTAACACAAAACAAAACAAAATAAAACAAAGCTATAAATGATTTGGGTCTTTGTTTTCTTTTCTCAGGTTGAGTTTACATCCTCAGAAAAATATAACTTGTTTTCTTTTCCTCCTGTTCAGATTGTCCTTCAGACCTGCTGAGGTGCTTAGATTAACCTTCGCTCTATTATTTATTAAAATGTTGGGGTATTCAAGCCGCTATTTTCTTTCGTTTTTGTTGTTATTTTAAATTTCTTCTGTAACAGCCATTTCAACTATTATTATTTTACCATATATTAGCATATATAGAAAATAATATAATATTAACCTGATAATTCCTAGGCAGGAACAAATGATCCAGCAGAAATATTAATAATACAAATTTGATGGACTTAATGCCTTCTAACTCCTGATGCAGGATCTCAGTTCAAAATTTCCAGTTCAAAATTTCTCTCAGTTCTTTCTAGAAGTGAGTATTTTATATGTAGTAAAGACAAATGTGTATTTTACTTATTTTGCACTTATTAAATCATCAAAAGTCTAGTGTTCAGCACATATATGCTCAGGGATAAATTCATTCAAACGTCTCTATTTAAGATTTCCACTGACTGCCCTAGCCAGTTTTATTCAATGGATAGAGCTTTGGCCTGTACCAAATGGTCCTGGATTTGATTCCATAGAAGGGTCTTACCTTGGTTGCAGGCTCCTACCTGGCCTGGGCCCTGGTCAGGATGCATGCAAGAGGCAACCAGTCGATGTGTTTCTCTCACATTGATGTTTCTCTCTGTCTTTCCCTCTCTCTTCTACTCTCCCTAAACAAATCAATGGAAAAATATCCTCAGGTGAGGATTAAAACAATAAAACATATTTTAAAATACATATACTGACTTGATAAGCCCACACATGCATTTAAAAAGTTTTAAAAAAATTTTAAATACTTCCATTGATATTCACTACCACTTAAGGAAATGGTTTGCCCCTTCTAGAGCTGACAGTGATCTCCAATAATATACAGAACAATTCCTATAGCAAGGCTCCTTACACTATCTATGCTTAAGGAATATTTTCTCCCCTGATCAGACACAAAAAAATAAATTAAAAATATATACTATAAACGTCTAGAAAAGTAACGTATTCTTGAATGACACAGAAATATTAAATTACTGTCACAGTGTCTGAATGGTTACTCCCAGTATCTATCCCAATAGTGCCTGGATTGGGACCAAGTGTAGGCCACACTTTGAGTAGCAGTACCCCTTGTGTGTGGTCTCTTAACACTCCCCCAGTTGCCGCATCTTCACAGGGACAATTGCCCTCCGATTTCAGTCAGACTGCAAAGCTTGAAAAAGCCAGAAGAGAGCTCAGGTCTCTAAATCTGTGTTGCACTTTTGTCATCTGGTCCTTAGAAGTATAATGATCTGTGGATGAGTCTCATAAAGCCCCTTATGAAGAAAGCTCATTAAGTTATTTCTCCTTCTTTTGTTGACTTGGGCCTAGAATATGAGGCCTAGTTGAGTATTATCACTATCCTGGCATCCTCAATTCTTCTGCTTCTCATCTTCTTTTCCTCTGAGACACTTCTCCAAAGGAGAGCCTTCCCTGATTTGTAAACTCATAAAAATTGATAATTTGGGAGTCACTGACCCATCAGTTTATCAGAAATTTATGTTCATCTGAGACTCTGTCTTCATGTGACTCAGTAACTTGACTAATTGTACTCAACCAGTTATCAGTAGAACTGGACTAACTAGTGTTGCCTAGAAAAAATAGGAACATGAGCAAGTAATAAATAATCAGTGTGTAAAAACAATGTTAAAAAGTTGATGCAAGAATATAGGTATGTTTTTTTTTAATTACAAAGAACACATTCCTCTGCACCAAAAGCCAGTGTGGGGAAAAAAGAGAAAGAAGGTAAACACATATTTTTAGCAATAGCATAATATTTGATTATCTGACAGGTCCATCCAATTCCCAGTAAGTGGCTGAATAGTCTGAAAGAGGGACACATGTTACATGAAAGTTTGTGACTCTGTTCCTCTATTTTAGTAATGCACCCTACTTATTTGGCCTGTTGACTTCAGTTCTACCCACACTGTTTCAACTCATGTATATTGACAGGCCTTGAGAAGAAAATGCCCAGTTGCCCATTTTCCCAAAGATAGCGGCTCCCTGTCAGTTTAAGTTCACAGCTGGTTTCAGATCCACTTGGTAGACTTCTGACCCCTGTTAATCAGTCACACAGACATGGAGTTTTAAAGGTTCTGGAGATACTAACCAGGCCATCTTTTCTAGGTTCCAGCCCTTTGTAGCCAGTGCTGTTATCTGCCCCCAATTAGTAGTTATAGGTGGTCATAGGGTTGGCTCCTATTTCCTCCAGCTGGTTTGGAAATAACCATCTTGAATTGGGCCAGAGGTACTGCATATTTGTTTGTCTTCCCTGCTACTGCCCCTACTGCCTTCAGCTATCAGAGCAGCTCATTCTTTATGGAGGAGAACATTTCACACAGGTTGTGGGCAGGGTGATTCCACACTACATGCACTTATTTGAGAAGCAGGCCTGGCACTCAGGCTGCACCAGCTTCTCATGGGGATGTATTTGTCTGAGCTTCCTTTCTTCTGAGGTAGTTCTTGGATTACCAATGCCTTTCTTCCCACCAATTAGACAAGGATGAGGTCCCTGGAAACATTACCTGAACTCCTGGTTCTACACAATCCTGAGTATGTCAGCATTTTCTAAAAAGAAGAATCATTTATAGATTTTTAGAGAAAGAGGAAGGAAGAGGGAGAGAGAAAGAAACATCAGTGTGAGAGTGTAACATCTATTGGCTGCTTCCTGTATACTCACCAGGGCTGTTAGTATTTTTTTAAAATAAATTAGATTGAGTAGAATTGTTTTTACTTGCAATCAAAATATTTATGATTAATTACTAACCTAACTAGAAATCTGACTGTGATCACTTAGACTCTAGATTGTGTGCCTCTACCTAGATCTGTGGTATTTCCAGGCCCATTTTAAACCAATTACACCCCTTTTTCCCCATGTTTGTGTTCTTTCTAATATTCTTGTTTGACCAGACTTCTTTTCCTGGATTACTGAAGCTATTCCATCCAGCTGCATAAGATCTGATGTGAAAAGTGGTTTAAAAAGTTAATGAAGCCTTCTACTGTGCACATTACCAATATTTCCTAACAGGGCCAACTTAATGCCAGTGTAGTAAATCATAAAGTAAAGAACTTAATTTACACAAACACACACACACGCACACATTGATGCCAAGTGCATTATTCACAGATAACGTAAGAACAGATCACTATGATAAGATTGGAAGAGAAAATTTATGGGAAAAAATAAATGTAAATGTCAATATTCACAATCAATAAAAATAACTGGTTCAGAGTGAATAGAAAATAAAGTATAATGAAAATAAAAATAATTATATAAAATTTATATGATGGTATTTATTATATATTATAATAAATTACATATATTAATACTATATAGTATATCCTATTTAATAAAAGAGTAATATGCAAATTAGCTGTCACTCTGTGACAAAGATGGAGGTGCCCATAGCAGTGGGGCAGAATGCTAGCAGTGTCACCTTGGCAACGTGAGCCCAGCAGGCATTGCCTGGGCAACCTGTGAGCAGTTGCCCTCTAGCAGGTAAGCACCACCAGCAGGTAAGCCCCAGCAGGGCCTGCCCCCAGTTGCCATCTGGGTCATGGGCAGGCATGCATGGGTAGGGCCAAGCAGCAGAGCCTGACCCTCCGTCACCACCATCCAGGTCACAGGCAGGCAGGGCCAAGCAGCAGAGCCTGACCCTCCGTCACCACCATGAGCAGGAAAGCGCAGCCAGCGGGCAGCAAGAAGCAGGGCCAGCTCCTTGGTCACCACGATGATCTGTTGCTGGCAGGCAGCACCCAGCCCTGGCCACAGCTCAAGGGAGAGAACAACATGCAGTCAAGGTCAGGAGCCTGAGAGATCAACTCAGAGAGGTGACTGCTCCAAGCCTCCACAGTGTGCCTGGGGACAGGCCCCCAGCAGACAGACAGACACACACGCACACACACACACACACACACGGGGCACCCACTCTGAGCCTCCTACACAGCTGCGGGAAGGCCCCAGGAGGGGACACACACACTAACAAACACACACACAGGGTGCCTGCTCACAGCCTCTGATGTGACTGGGGGGCCACACACACACACATGAGGTGCCTGCTCCAAGCCTCTGCAGTGCAGCTGGGAGCAGGTCCCCAGGGGAAACACACACACACACACACACACACACACACACACACACACACACACACACACGGTGCTGCTCTGAGCCTCTACTGCCAGACTGTGGACATCAGTAGGACATCCACTGAGGGGTCCCAGATGTGAGAGGGGGCAGGTTGGGCTGAGGGAACCCCAGTCCTCCCACCCCTGCATGAATTTCATGCACTGGACCTCTAGTCTAATCTAATAAAAGAGTAATATTGTAATTGAGCATTTCTATGGGATGCCTAAGCCACGCCCACCAGCCAATCAGAGTGGCTGTATGCAAATTAACCCATCCAAGATGGAGGCCGGCAGTCATGAAGCTAGAGTAATCAGCAGGTTTCCATTGCACCAGGAGTAAACTGTCTGCCTAGGCCAGCTGGGCTTCACCAGGTTCAGGCAACAATATAGTTGCAACATTGTTTCAATTATAGAAGCCACAGAGCTGAAGCAGACAGGAGGCTTTATTACCTGCCTAGGCGTAGGCTTAAAGGAACAATGTATCAATTATAGAAGATAAATAAACCCCAGATACCTGCTTCCAGCCAGCCTCACTGAGAGCTTGGGTCCCTGGGTGCCATGGCCAGCCTGCAAACAGCCATCAGCCCCTCACCCAGGCTGGCCACAGCCTCATGGGGTGAGGGTTCCCACTGCGGGGCTTGGCTAGCCTGCAAACAGCCATCAGCCACTCACCCAGACTGGCTAGGCACCCCAATAGGACCCCCAGCCTGATCCCGGACACCTTTCATGGCAAACCAGGTGGCCCCCACCCATGCACCAGGCCTCCTTTATCCTATATCATAAAAGGGTAATTTGCAAATGGACCCTAACAGCAGAACAACTGGGAATGACTGGTCACTATGATATACACTGACCACCAGGGGGCAGATGCTCAAAACAGGAGCAGCCCCCTGGTGGTCAGTGCACTCCCACAGGGGGAGCTCTGCTTAGCCACAAGCCAGGGTGATGGCTGCCAATACAGAGGTGGTGGTGGGAGCCTTTCCCACCTCCTCAGCAGAGCTAAGGATGTCCGACTGCAGCTTAGGCCTGCTCCAAGCTGGCAAGAGGACATCTCCTGAGGGCTCCTAGGCTACCAGAGGGATGTCTGGCTGCCACAGTAGGCCCAATCCCCCAGGGAGTGTGCTTAAGCCAGCAGGTGGACATCCCCAAGGGGTCTCAAACTATGAGAGGCCACAGCCAGGCTGAGTGCTCGCCCCCCCCCCCCCCCCCCACCGAGTGCACACATTTTTGTGCACCAGGCCTATAGTGTATTATATAACATAGTATATACTAATATATTATACTAGGGGCCCGGTGCACAAAAATTTGTGCACTCGGGGTGGAAGGAGTCCCTCAGCCCGGCCTGTGCCCTCTGACAGTCTGGGACCCCTCAGTGGATGTCCTATGATGGCCCCAGTCTGCCAGGCGCCTTTTGTGTGTGTGCGTGTGTATGTGTGTGTGTGTCACCACTGGGGACCTGCCCCCAGCTGCATCTGAGGCTCGGAGCAGTCCTCCTGTGTGTGTCTACCTGCCGGGGGCCTGCCCCAGGCACACCGTGAAGGCTTGGAGCAGGCACCCCCTCTATGTTGATCTCTCAGACTCTTGCCCTCCCCTGCATGTTGTTCTCTTTTTTGAGCGTGGCCAGGGCTGGGTGCAGCCTGCCTTCCAAGCTTGCCTACTGCCCATCTTCCTCCAGCCACCAGAAAGCAGGGAAAACCCTGCCTCATGGTCAGGCCAGCCTTTTCCTGCTCCCTGATCCCCGGAAGGGGTCTGGAGAGCCGCCAAGCAGGCCACCAACTCTTTCCCACTCACCGGTCCCCTGCTGCCTTCCTTTCCCACTTCCTGGTGCCGCCAAGGGGTCTGGGGAGCTGCCAAGTAGGACCCCGGCCCCTGCAGCCTTGCTTTCCCGCTCCACGATGCCCCGCAAAGGGCCTGGGCAGCCACCAAGCAGGCCGAGACCCCCCCGCCGCCTCTTACCCGCTTCCCGGTGCCCTCCAAGCCTGCCGCCTCTTACCCGCTTCCCGGTGCCCTCCAACCCTGCCGCCTGTTTCCCACTCACGGGTCCTGAGTCCTGCGCTGTCCCGCCCTGCAGCCGCTCTGTGCACTCGGGAGGTCCCTCAGCCCGGCCTGTGCCCTCTCGCTGTCTGGGACCCCTCGGGGGATGTCCACCTGCTGGCGTGCTTGACCAGCCTGGGTGAGGGGCTTTAAGGCTGCCCACAGCTCCCATTGACCCAACGTCCCAGCAAGGCTGGCTGGACGCAGGTTCTGGAGTTTTTTCTCCTATAATTGATACTGTTCCTTGAAGGCCTGGGGTTATCTTCTATAATTGATACACTGTTCCTTTAAGGCGGCCTTCTAACTACTAACGAAGCCTCCTCTGC
>PVJC01051873.1:0-11326 GCA_004026665.1 Murina feae
CCCCCCCCCCAACGTCCCTGTCCTTGTTGCTGTAATTTGGCAGTCTGTTTGATGCTGTTCTGCCTCTGCATCTATTTTTGTTCACCAGCTTATAATGGTTATTATTATCCATGTGAGAACATGTGATATTTTTCTTTCATTGACTGGCTTATTTCACTTAGCATTATGTTCTCCAGCTCCATCCATACTCCTGCAAATGCTAAGAACTCCTTCCTTTTTACAGCAGCATAGTATTCCATAGTGTAGATGTACCACAGTTTTCTAATCCATTCATCTGCTGATGGGCATTCAGGTTGTTTCCATATCTTAGCTATGGTAAATTGTGCTGCTATGAACATAGGGTTGCATATGTCCTTTCCGATTGGTGTCTCTGTTTTCTTAGGATATATTCCCAGAAGTGGGATCACTGGGTCAAAAGGGAGATCCATGTTTAATTTTTTGAGGAAACTCCATACTGTTCTCCACAGTGGCTGCACCAGTCTGCATTCCCACCAGCAGTGCACGAGTGTTCCTTTTTCTCCGCACCCTCTCCAACACTTGTCGTTTATTGATTTGTTGATGATAATTGCTACTATTATTTTAACTTTTTTAGCTTTTATTTTATTTTTTCTTTATTCTATTTTATTTTTGGATTAGTGTTCTACAATCTATTTTTATTTTTCTTTTAGCATTATTTTAATTTATCTCAGTTTTTCCTTTATGCCAACACTCTCTTCCTCACTTTTCCCCTTTTACGTCCTGTTTCTCTTACCTTGTTTCTGATTTAGTTTTTCTCTATCTTTTCTTTTTATTCCCTGTTAAAAATTGATCTTACTCATTTATCTAATTTCTTCTCCCCTGCTCCAATTCCAGGCACTCTTCTTTCTTCTCTTTCTTAACTAGCCACATTTTTCCCCTATTTCCTTCTTTCTATCTTGTTGTTGTTTGTTTAATTGTTAGATTTTTTTTCTTCTTTTTTGCTTCTGTTTTTCCTCTCCTCACTTGTTCTACTAATAACTTAATCATCACAAACTCAGGCCTATCTACTCTGTATTATCTCTCTCCAATAATAGATTAATACATAGATAGATTAAAGAAAGGGAAAAACTTTTATATCATATAATAAAGAGAGAATATGCAAATGAACCATCACTCCGCCACAAAGATGATGGTGCCCACAATGGAGGCAGGGGTTTCCGTAACACAAGACAGCTGTACCCACAGTGGAGGTGGGGTTTCTGTAATACAAGATGGCTGCACCTACAGCAGAGGCCGAGTTCCCATAAAAAGCCTTACTGAGCAATCCAGAGGGACCTGAGACTGCATGCACTTCCCTCCCACTGCCCCTGTGGGGCTTCAAAGGGAATCTTAGGCCATGCCCCCCACCCTGGTGCCAGGCTGGAAGACCTCAGGCTGTAACTCCCACCTAGCATGGCTTGACAGGGGACCTCAGGCCACACCCTCTGCCTGGTGGGGTTTAATTGGGGACCTCAGGCTGCTCCCCTCATCCTCATGGGATTTTATGTGGGCAATAGGGTATAGGTGCATGTGCTTGTTGTTTGAGTATTTGTTGTTTGCATTTTTTTGGATTAGCTGTTGGTTTTTTTGGAGTTTTCTCCCCATATATATTTTTCCCTCTTCTTTTTTTCTCTTTACTGTGTCTTCTTCATTGTTTCCTTTTTCTCAGTATTATTTTTGCACTCTTTTCTCTCCCCTAATTCTCTTTTCTCTCATGGTCACTTTTATTTGGAGTTATTGGTATTTGAATACATTTGTGTTTGGTGCCCTGTACATTGTGTCTTTTTGTCTTGTATTTTGTGCCTTTAAGTCAATGGAGGAGAGAGAGAACTACATAACCAGACACCCAGAGAAGAGAGATCATGCTCTTTCTATGAAGCCAGCATTGCCCTAATTCCAAAACCAGATAAAGACACCACAAATAAAAGAGAACTACAGGCCAATATACTTGATGAACATAGATGCTAAAATCCTCAACAAAATTCTAGCAAATTGGATTCAGCATTACATTAGAAAGATTATACACTATTACCAAGTAGGATTTATTCTGGGATGCAAGACTGGTACAATATCTGCAAATCTATAAATGTTATATATCACATGAACAAATTGAGAGACAAAAATCACATAATCATATAAATAAATTCAGAAAAGGCATTTGACAAAATCTAACATCCTTTCTTGACAAAAACTCTCAACAAAGTGGTAATAGAAGGATCATAGCTCAACATAATAAAAGCCTTATATGACAAACCTACAGCCAACATCATATTCAATGAGAAAAACTAAACCCACTTCCCCTGAGAACAGGAACAAGACAGGGATTCCCACTTTCACCACTCCTGTTCAATTTAGTACTGGAAGTGTTAGCCATAGCGATCAGACAAGAAGAAGAAATAAAAGGCATCTGCCCTTACCAGTTTGGCTCAGTGGATAGAGCATCAGCCTGCGGACTGAAGGTTCCCAGGTTTGTTTCTGGTCAAGGGCACATTCCCAGTGGGGGGAAATCACAATATTTTACAATGGCAGCTGGGGTAGCAATTCTGAGGGGATCAATACAACAACAAGATATTACTCTGGTAAACATATATGCACCCAATATAGGAGCACTCAAATATATTTTAAAAAGAAAAACAACTTCTGAGGGTATCAAGGAAGAGATTCCCCTATTTTTCCTGGTATTTCACAAGAGGCAGCTGATGGATGTTTCTCTCTTATCGATGTTTCTAACTCTCTATCCCTCTCCCTTCCTCTCTGTAAAAAATCAATAAAATATATATTTTTTAAAAAGGCATCTAAATTGGAAAAGAAGAAGTACAACTGTCTTTATTTGCAGATGGCATGATACTATACATACAAAACCCCAAAGACTCCATAAAAAAAGCTATTAGACCTAAAAAATGAATTTGGCAATGTAGCAGGATACAAAATTAACACCCAGAAATCTATGGCCTTTATATACACCAATACTGGATTCACAGAATGAGAAATGAAAAAAACAATCCCATTTACCATTGCACCAAAAAAAATTAAGATACCTAGGAATAAACTTAACTAAGGAGGTAAAAGACCTGTACTCAGAAAACTACAGGACATTGAAAAAAGAGATATATAAACAAATAGAAGAACATACCATGTTCATGGATTGGTAGAATCAACCTCATTAAAATGTCCATACTACCCAAAGAAATCTACATATTCATTGTAATCCCCATTCAAATACCAATGGCATACTTCAAAGATCTAGAACAAACTGTCCAAAAATTCATCTGGAATAAAAGACCCCGAGTAGCCACAGCAATCCTGAGAAAGAAGAACAAAGTTAGAGGGATCACAATACCAGATATCAAACTATATTACCAAGCCACTGGTCTCAAAATTGCCTGGTACTGGCACAAGAACAAACATATAGACTAGACCAATGGAACAGAACAGAGGACCCAGAAATCAACCCAAGTCATTATGCTCAATTAATATTTGACAAAGGAGGCAAGAATATACAATGGAGTCAAGACAGTTTCTTCCATAAATGCTGCTGGAAATTTTGGTCAGATACATGCAAAAAAATAAATAAATGAAATAAAGAAAAGAATAGAAACTTGATCACCAACTTATACCACACACAAAAACAAACTCAAAATGGCTAAAGGACTTAACTGTAAGACAGAAAACCACAAAAATTCTACAAGACTCTATAGACAGCAAAATAGCAGACATATATCATAGCAATATCTTTACCGACACAGCTCCTAGGGCAATGGAGACTAAAGAGAAAATAAACAAATAGAGCTCCATAAAAATAAAAAGCTTCTGCAGAGCAAACGAAACCATCAACAAAACAACAAGAAAGCCCACTGCATGGGAGAACATATTTGCCAATGATAATTCCGATAAGGGTTTAATGTCCAAAATTTATAGAGAACTCATACAACTTAACAAAAAGAAAATAAACGATCCAATAAAAAAAATAGGCAAAGAACCTAAATAGACACTTTTTGAAAGAGGAAATACAGAAGGCTGAAAAACATGAAAATATGCTCAAAGTCACTAATCATCTGAGAGATGCAAATCAAAATAACAATGGGATACCATCTCACACCTGTCAGAATGGCTATCATCAACAAATCAACAAATGACAAGTGCTGGTGAGGATGTGGAGAAAAAAGGAACCCTCATGCACTGCTGGTGGGAATGCAGACGGATGCAGGCCCTGGGGAAGACAGTATGGAGTTTCCTCAAAAAGTTATTAATGGCCCTAACTGGTTTGGCTCAGTGGATAGAGCGTTGGCCTGCAGAGTGAAAGGTTATGCTAATTCGATTCTGGTCAAGGGTGTGTACCATGGTTGTAGGCACATTCCCAGTGGAGGGTGTGCAGGAGGCAACTGACCGATGTTTCTCTCTCATCTATGTTTCTAACTCTCTATCTCCCTTCCTCTCTGTAAAAAATCAATAAAAAAAAATATATATATATATATTTTTTTTTTAAAGTTAAAAATGGAACTCTCATTTGACCCAGTAATCCTACTTCTAGGACTATATCCCAAGAAACCAGAAACACCAATCAAAAAGGATATATGCACCCCTATATTTATAGCAGCACAATTTACAATAGCTAAGATTTGGAAACAAACTAAGTGCCCATCAGCATGCGAGTGAATTAAAAAACTGTGGTACATCTACACAATGGAATACTATGCCGCTATAAAAAAGAAGGAAGTTTGACCATTTGCAACAGCATAGATGGAACTGGAGAACATTATGCTAATTGAAATAGGCCAGTTGGAGAAAGATAAATATCACATGATCTCACTCATATGTGGGATATAATGATCAACATAATTTGATGAACAGGAATAGATCCAGAGATAAATGGTGGGGGGGGGGAGGGGGAGATAGAGAGCAACCAAAGGATTTGTATGCATGCGTATTAGCATAACCAATGGACACAGACACTAGGGCGGTGGGGGCTTGCCCAGGGTGGGAATGGCTTGGCAGGGTCAAGCAGGAAAAAAAGAAGATACTGTGTTTTCTGGCATATAAGACGACTTTTTAACCCAGGAAATTCTTCTCAAAAGTCGGGGGTCATCTTAGATGCTGGGTGTTGAGCCAGACTGGAAAATCTACTGCCACCGCATACGATGCGGGGAGCTCAAAAACAGCCGCACTCCATTCATTTCAACGGAGCCAGACGGAGACCGCAGGCGTCTCTGGTGGGCTCCTTTTTGTGCCGCATACGGTCTCCGTTGGGACTTTTTAACTCAGGAAAATCTTCTCAAAAGTTGGGGGTCGTCTTATATGCCCAGTCATCTTATACACCAGAAAATACGGTATATGTAAAACTTTAGACAATAAATAAATTTTTAAAAAAATAAATACTAAGAAAAGACAGAATACAGAATAGGCTTACATCTCAGAAAAAGACAATAGAAGGAAAGTTCAGATTAAATCACAGAGGAGGAGCATTGGAACAAGGGTGTGCAAGCTTAGAGATAGCAGAACAAGAAGCAAGGAAGAGGGCACTGTGGCATTGGGTCAAAGTGGTTGGAGAAAGACCACTAAAGCAGCTAGACTAGTCAACCACTTTCTTCTCTGCACTGATTCTAAATTGTGGCCCAGGAACTACTAACTTTTAGGAAGAACATGAGTCTTCCACACCTTGAGGATAAGCTAGCAATACATCCTTGCCTTTTGAGTGCTGTCCCTTACCTCCAATTGGCTCAACTATTAAAAAAACAAAGTGGGTAGAGATTCTAAAATACAAAATGTAACAGATAACTAAACATTATCACACATTTTTGGGGAAAATTATCATGAGAGAAGCATCATTTCTACAATTAATATTAGAGAAAACAGAGTTAGAGAACAGTCAGAAGAAGACATTATCTTTAGAGAAACATGAGATGTACAGGATTTTTAACTAGATACTTGGGAATTTAAAATTTTGATGACTGAGATAAAAACTAAATGTAACGTCTAGGCTTCAGAATAGACGCAGATGGTGAACAGTTAGGAATGAAAGATCGAGCTTAATTATCTCAGAATGAAGTCAGCCTAATAGGCATTAGGGGAAACAGTGGGCCTTAGGGCATAGAGGGTGATTGGGCAGCTTATTCTATCCTCCATCCTGCCCCCACACGTTGCCAACCTTTATTTAAAAAAAATAAAATCAGGTGCAACAGTTGAGAACTAGGAAAAGAGCTGTAGAGGGTAACAGAGACTGTTCATTGTCCCCAAATGTCTTTTCATTTATGATATATTAGAGGCCTGGTGCATGGAATTCAGGCACAGGTGGGGTCCCCTAGGCCTGGCCGACAATCAGGGCTGATCAGGTTCCCTCTCCACCTCCTCCTTTCTCTTTCTCTTGCCACTGGTGTCCACTGCCACCCACCCTCAGTTCCCTGTCCCAGCCCAGGGCCCAGCCAGGAGAAGGCACTGGGAGGTTGGCCAGCAAGTCCCGCCCAATCACCCAATCAGGGCCTGCAAGCTGGGGGCAGCTACTGCATCAAATATCTGCCCTCAGTGGTCAGTGCGTGTCATAGTGACTGGTCATTCTGTTCATTTAGTCGTAATGGTCATTTAGGCTTTTATGTATATAGATGGGATATCTCCACCTTTGTAAAGTTCTTATCATGCCACTTTACTTTTCTGAAAGACCTACAATGGTACTTGTTTTCACTAACTGAAAGAAATCTGAAGGGGATCTTTGATTTAGAGAAAAAAAAAGATGAAAATAGTGGTCAGCATTTGTTTTGCAGCAGTCCTTACAGAGGCAGCATGCACCTGAGCAGCAAGGGCACTGCCAAGTTCCCTTGCCAGGAACCGCACTCAGCATCTCAGCATCAAGCTGCCATAGCTTTGAACATAATTGTGCATCGTTTGCAAAATTGTCCTAAGGTAGCAAAAAAGTCTATGAGAGCCATAAGGGTATCATCTACTCTAATAAAAGAGTAATATTGAAACCGACCATTTCTCTGGGATGCCTAAGCCACGCCCACCAGCCAATCAGAGTGGCTGTATGCAAATCAACCCAGCCAAGATGGAGGCCAACCACCACAGAGCTAGATCAAACAGGAGGCTTCCATTGCACCAGGAGTAAACTGTCTGCCTAGGCCAGCTGGGCCTCTCTCTGCTCAAGGCAACATAGTTGCAATTATAGAAGCCACAGAGCTGAAGCAAACAGGAGGCTTCCGTTGCACCAGCGATGGAGGAAACTGTCTGCCTGGGCCAGCTGGGCATCTACTAAGGCAACATTGTTTCAATTATAGAAGCCACGGAGCTGAAGCAAACAGGAGGCTTCCTTACCTGCCTAGGCCTTGGCTTAAAGCAACAGTGTTTCAATTATAGAAGATAAATAAACCCCAAAAACCTGATTCCAGCCAGCCTTGTTGGGACATTGGATGCCAGTACCTGCCAGCAATCAATCAGGTAACCTGAAATTAGGGTGAAGAGGCTGAGAAATAAAGACACAGAAAAGATGGGATTGGGAGGACTGAAGAATTAAAAACTGCAGCAGCCTCAAACTTTATTACAGGGAAATATTTATACTCTAGTTCTTGGACTATATTCAAAACTTCCTGGCACCAGACACATTCTTATTTCTATGGCTACTTATAATCTTTCTATGCCTAAACAAGCCCTGGTGTCCTTCCTAGTCCATATCCCTAAGAAAAATACCCAAGCTATATTTCTACTTAATCTACAAGGACATTTGCTTATAATCATAACTTGCAAGTCTCAGCGTGTTCCTTCCCACGTAGCATAAGAGAAGGGTTCATATAGGGAAAACTGCCTCCATCTGCCTTAGCAGAGAGGGGCCTCAAGGTCTTGAGACCAAGGCAATTTCAGCTTCCCACAGTTGGGTCAATGGGAGCTGTGGGCAGCCTAAAAGCCTGAAAACGGCTCTCAGCCCCACACCCAGACTGGTCAGGTACCCCAGTAGGGACCCAAACCCTGAAGGGACTGTGGGCAGCCTGAAAACAGCCCTCAGCCCCTCACCCAGGTTGGCCAGGCACCCAAGTAGGAACCTGAACCCTGAAGGGACTGTGGGCAGCCTGAAAACAGCCCTCAGTCTCTCACCCAGGCTGGTCATACCCCAATGGGGTGAGGGTCCACGCTGGGGGGCTTGGCCAGCCTGCAAACAGCCATCAGCCCCTCACCCAGGCTGGCCAGACACGCCAGCAGGTGGACATCCCCTGAGGGGTCCCAGGCTGTGAGAGGGCACAGGCTGGGCTGAGGGACCTCCCAAGTGCACAAATTTTTGTGCACTGGACCCCTAGTGTTTATCATAAAACTGGAAGTAATTACGTGTATATGGTATGATTTGTTAGCTTCTTTGGGGGGGATCACAAATTTTTCCATATAAATTATTGGTATTTGTTTCTTTGCTTTTTGACTTATGAAAGCTCTACTTTTGGATAGTGGGGAAAACCTGTACTTATGAAATTATGGGCTATTGAAATAATGGGATATTATGGATTAGTCAGTAACAGATACTGTGGACTGCTCCAACTCTCTCCTTGGATGCCTTCCTAGAAAACCAAAGTTACATTTCAAGATTCACTTGTAGCTAGGGTTCCAGATATGATTTATGTTCCACCAAGTCAGGTAAGTCTTGGTTGAACATTGAATTGCATGAGATAGAGGCAAGGCATGTCCATCTTATGGCAGTTTCTTAATCTTTTCAGAGTTTGCGACTGCTTTGACAGGAAATTTGGGTAATTCTCATGATAAAGTCTGTTTCTCCCAAAGATTCTATATATTATCTATATTTCTTAACAAACCTCCTTTTTCTTAAACTAGCAAAAGGGACTCCAATCCTGAAAAATGCATTATCCATCTGGAAAACAGGTTGTTGTACTAAACAATGATCACCAAGTAAATGAGAAAATGAATACAAGAAAATTGAAGTACAAAATTCTTAGAAAAAGTACAGAACGCTTTTACACTTGGGGTTACCCTTCCTAAGCAAAACTCAAAACCCAGGAACCATAAAGGAAAAGATAGATATGATATAATAAAAATTAAAATTTCTTTAGGACAAGAGTTAAGTCTTTAGGACAAGACAAAGAGAAAATATTCTCAGAACATAAATCAGAAAAGGGTTAACATTTATAATTTATTTAAAATGCCCCTATAAATCAACAAAAAGACACAACCAAGTTAAAATTGATAAAATACTAAAAAGACAATTTATAGAAAAAAACACAAAAGATTAATAGACATATGAGCAGATGCTTGAACTTGCTGGCAAGTAGGGAAATGCATATAAATGCCTTATCCCAAAATCAATCAAATCAGAACCTCTGGGATTAAAAACTTTCTACCCACATAATTTCAATATGTAGCCAAGGTTAAGAACCATTTCTCTAAAACATTAATTCAAAGTGTGGTCCAACCAAAATCAGCATCATCTGGAAAGGAGCTTGTTAAAAATGCAAATTATTGAGTTCTTTTTAGACACATTGCATCAGAATCTCTGGGGCTCAGGAATTTGTTTTAATAAGCCCTCCAAGTGATTGTGATGCATTCTCAAGTTTGAGAACTCAGAAACCTCCCTACTCAGGCTTCAGACAGGGGCATGTTAGCTGGATACCCTCTGTGCCTCAGTGTTTCTGCATTGTCTAGGAAGAATTGGCCTAGGATATGTGCTCCTCTCATCTTCAACTACCTGTAAATGGCCCGTTCTCACTTCTGAAGTCTAATACTTTGTTCTTCCTTCACCTTTCTTTGTCCAAATATGTCATATACACCCAATGTCTTTAGAATTTTCATGCATATGTGAATTCCCCATGCATATGTATTAAAATTTTAATTTTCCTGAGAAACCAAGATGGCAGCATAGGTAAACACCGGAACTGTGGCCGTGCACAACCATTTCAAAACCACAGCAAAAGGAAAAAACATACATCACCCAGACCCACAGGAAGGCTGGCTGAGTAAATTCTACAACTGGAAAGAGACTGAGACTCAGAGGAGGTACAGAAATAAAGTGCAGAGGTACGGAGCCGCACGCGAAGGGGCCCGCGGAAAGGGCTGGCAGCATTTCGTACCAGAGGGAGGCACAAGCTCCCGACCATCTGAACTCCAGTTCCAGGTGAGTTTCTGGGGACTCAGAACCATATGGAGAGGAGCTGGATTGTCTGGCACTATCTGACACCAACTGACACCATTTGGCACCAGGAGGAACTCCAGAGCGACTTGAGACCCGGTGCCTCTTAGGGAAGGGCTGAGGAGCAGCCATAGCTGGTTGCTCCACCCTGTAGACTCCCCGAGACCCCGCCCCACCCAAGCTGCACACAGAGGCTTTTGCATATAAAAGGCTGAGTAGGCTAAGGCAAAGGCTAAAATAGCAACTCCCTGGAGATATAAGAGCCAGTGTACCCAGTGGTCACAGTGGTACCATCCTAAATACAACTCCTCAGATTTATAAGGGACACACTCAGGGGGCAGATTCAGTGAGCACCAAAGCCCCACTGAAACAACTCTTGCCCCATATGGGTGTCTCCAGCACAGAAGTTCTCCCACCATAGACACAGCTGATTCTCATAGCCAAGTGGTTTGGTGGTCATTTCCTCTCAGTGATCACCAAACACAGAAAGCCACTCTGTCAACCCAGGGAAGCAGCCAAAATGCCGAGACAAAGAAACAGATCACAAATGACAGAAAAGGAGGAAAGCAAATGACAGGATATAGAGTTCAAAACCACAGTTATAAGTTTTTCAAAAATTTTCTAGAAATCACTGATAAACTTAGTGAGACCTTCAATAAATCTAAGCATACATTGACTAAAATAAAGAATATTATACAGAGATCCAACAACAGAGGAATGCAAGAATCAAGTCAAAGAATTGAAATGCAAAGAAGCAAAAAACACCCAAATGTATAAGCAAAAAGAAAAAAGAATCCAAAAATATGAAGACAGTGTAAGGAGCCTCTAGGACAACTTCAAGCATACCAATATCAGAATTATAGGGGTGCCAGAAGAAGAGAGAGAGCAAGATATTGAAAACCTATTTGAAGAAATAATGACAGAAAACTTCCCCTACCTGGTAAAAGAAGTGGACTTACAAGTCCAGGAAGTGCAGAGGATCCCAAACAAAAGGAATCCAAAGAGGACCACACCAAGACACCTCATAATTAAAATGCCAAGAGCAAAAGACAAGGAGAGAATCTTAAAAGCTGCAAGAGAAAAGCAGTCAGTTACCTACAAGGGGGCACCCATATGACTGTCAGCTGATTTCTCAACAGAAACTTTGCAGGCCAGAAGGGAGTGGCAAGAAATATTCAAAGTGATGAATAGCAAGAACCTACAACCAAGATTACTTTACCC
>PVJC01051874.1:0-11335 GCA_004026665.1 Murina feae
GGCATATGATTCTTTAAAGATTTTTCTTAATTGACTTTCAGTGAGAGAGAGGAAGGGAGAGGGGGAGAGAGAGAAACATCAATGTGAGAAGGAAACATTGATCGACTACCTCCTGCACGCCCCCTACCAGGGACCAAGCCTGAGCCCCGGATCGAACCTGCAACCTCCTGGTGCCCGGGACGGACGACGCCCAGCCAGCTGGACCACCCCCGCCAGGCCCCCTTGAGTTTTAACATTTGCTTAGATTCCTGTAACCACAAGGCCATCAGGGCACAGAACAGCCACCCCCAGGTTCCCTCAGGCTGCCGCGTTGTGTTCCTTCCCTCGGCAGCTGCTGATCTGTCCTCCGTCCTCACCATTTGCCTTTCCAGGCCGTTGGTGGCATTTGAGATGGCCGCTTCCCTCGGCACAGTGCTTTTGAGATTCATTCATCTGCTTGCGTATCAATGGTGTCAGGACATTCACCGTCGGGGGTTGTCGGGGCTGTCTCCAGGTTTGGGCGGTTGTAGAACGCTGTCACTGACATTTGTGAACCGTGTTCCTGTGTGGCTGTAAGTTTTCGTGTCTCCAGGGTAAGGAAGCTCTATTCTTAGGTTGCTGGCGTTTTTATCATGAATTGGTGTTGAATTCTGTCCGTTGCTTTGTCTGCATCTGTTGGGGGGATGGTGTGGCTTTTCTTCTTCAGTCACCTTTTCGGTGACATCATTGATCTTCACCTGTTGAACCGGCCTTGGTGATACATCCCACTGGATCTTGGTCAGGTGGTATTTCATGTATATTTTCTTGAGGATCACTGTGACTACGTTTATGAGGGATTTTGGTCTCTAGTTTTCTTACACTGACTGCTTGTGTCTGGTTCTGGTGTCAGGGTGATGCCACATTAAATGAGTTGGGAAGTGTTCCCCCTTCTGTTTCCTGGAAGAGATTGTATAGAATTTATGTGTATCTTCCTTCAGTGTTTGGTGGAACTATTTGGGCCTGAAGTTGTCTGTTTTGGAAAGAACTTTGATTTCTTTCATAGTTATGATCATATTACCTCTTTCTTTTTGTGTAACTTTCAGTGTGTTGTTTGTAAAATTGAATTTATTGGCATTGCATTGGTTAATAAAATTATATAGGTTTCGGGTGTACAGTTCTGTAATACATCATCTGTATATTGTATTGCATGTTCACCACCCCAAGTCAAGTCTCCTCCCATCACCATTTATCCCCCCTATACTCTCTCCTATCTCCCCCGAAACCCCCTTTTCCCTCTGATAATCATCATATTGTTGTTTGTGTCTACGAGATTGTTTTTTAATATACTTTTATTGATTTCTGAGAGGAAGGGAGAGAAAGAGGTAGATAGAAACATCAATGATGAGAGAGAATTATCGATCGGTTGCCTCCTGCATGCCCCCTACTGGGGGATCGAGCCCACTACCTGGGCATGTGCCCTTGACGGAATCGAACCCGGGACCCTTCATTCTGCGGGCAGACGCTCTATCCACTGAGCCAAACCAGCTAGGGCCAAGTTTGGGTTTTTTTTGTGTTATTTTTTTTTAATCCCTTCACTTTTTTCACCCAGCCTCACAAACCCCCTCCCCTCTTACAGCTGTCAGTCTGTTCTCTGTATCTATGAGTCTGTTTCTATTTTGTTCACTAGTTTATTTTGTTCATTAGATTCCATCTAAAAGTGAAATCACATGGTATTTGTCTTTCTTTGACTGGCTTATTTCACTTAGCTTAGTACTCTCCAGGTCTATCCATGCTGATGAAAAAGATAAGTTTCCTTTTTCACGGCCAAGTAGTGTTCCATTGTGTAAGCGCACCACAGCTTTTCCTCCACTCGTCTACTGATGAGCACTTGGGCTGCTTCCAAGTCTACTGTGAATACCGCTGCAACGAACATAGGGGTGCACGTGTTCTTCCGAACCAGTGTTTCAGGTTTCTTCATTTACATTCCCAGAAGTGGAATTGCTGGGTCATTGGGCGGTTCCATTTTTTATTTTGGGGGGTAACTCCATGATGCTTTCCACAGTGGCTGCACCAGTCTGCATTTCCACCAACAGGGTTCCCTTTCCTCCACATCCTCGAAAACGCTTGTGTGTTGATTTATTGACGGTAGCCATTCTGACAGGTGTGAGGTGGTATCTCATTGGGGTTTTAGTTTGCATCTCTCTGCCGACTAGCGAGGTTGAGTGTCTGAAATTTGATGGGTTGTGTCTTTCAAAGAATTGGTCCATTTCGTCTACGTTGTGGAAATTATGTCCACAAAGGTATTTATAGTGTTCCTTTATTAACCCTGAATAACTTAGCCTTTCTGAGCCTCTGTTTCCTCGCCTGTCCAATGGGAATAAAAATAGTCCTCAGTTGTGAGGATTCAGTGAATCCATAAGTATAGAGGCTTAGAGCAGGGCCGGCACAAAGGGAGAGGTACGGAGCCCTCACTCGATTGATGATATAACCGCTAACTTTCATGAGGCACTTCACCTACAGACGAGCCAGCTTCTCTGCCTTGTTCAGATGAGGCGGCTGAGACCTCAGAGAGGCAATGACCTGCTTGAGTCCATCTGGCTTGCGGAGCTGGAAATTAGGGAGGCGTGGGCGGCTGGGCACAGGCTGGGGAGGACCTGGCTGGCGATCAAGAGAGCGTGGCGGCGGCGGCAAAGCGAGGAGCATTGTGTGGCCTGAGCTAGGAAGATGTGACCGCGGGGAACGAGTAGGGAAAGGAATCAGCTCAAAGCAAAAGGCAGCAGAGAGAAAGGGGAAGCCTGTTGATGGAGTGGCCCCAAAAGGGAAGCGCAAGCTATTGCTGCAGGGGAACAACCCGTGTCCCTCGCAGCCAGCCGGGTGGCCAGCTCTGTGAGCCCGTGACAGCCGCTGGGAGCGCAATCCCTGCCCCGCCACCCCATGCGCACACCGCGCCTGGCCTGGGGGTGAGCGCAGCCCTGGCGGCCCAGCAAATGGCCCCGATTCACCGGAAGACCATTTGCTGCTGGTTATTTGCTGAATTTGCTGTGACCTTGAGCAAGCCCTCCGCTCCCTGGGACGTGGCCTCCCTGTGCATAAAATGATGGCTGGGTCAGCTGAACGCACCCCCTGGTGCGCCAGCCAACGGTTATCTAGTCCCCAGAAGGTGAAGCTCTTGGTGAGCAGGGTGAGGGCTCCAAGCCAAGAGGTGAAGCTCCTTCCATACACAGGCACCGGGGAATTGGAACAACACTGCAGCCCTAGCCGGTTTGGCTCAGTGGATAGAGCGTCAGCCTATGGACTGAAGGGTCCAGGGTTCGATTCCAGCCAAGGGCACATGCCCTGGTTGTGGGCTCCATCCTCAGTAGGGTGCGTGCAGAAGGCAACCGATCGATGATTCTCTCTCATCGATGTTTCTATCTCTCCCTCCCTCTCCCTTCCTCCCTGAAATCAATAAAAATATGTTAAAAAACAAACAAACGGACAAAAAACTATGGGTTGAAAAGGTAAATGGGAAATGGCAGGGTTTTGATTTATTCTCTTTTCTAGAGTTTCTGCAGTGAGTTTAAGTTGTTTTTGCGTGAAAGAAACCATGAAACCAAAATCCCAGCGTTTGCTCTCCATGTGCCCGTCTTCGTGGGCTCGGAGCCTGCAGCTTGGTGCTCTGAGCATTGCGGCGTTGGGGTTGCTCTGCGGCCTGTCATCCTCAGAGACGGAAGTGGCCCCACTGCTGTCTGGGGCGGGCGCTGACCCCAGGTCGAGGGGTGAGGGGGCCAGGAGGGACCACAGGCAGCTCCTTGGCTCAGTTGACGAGTCCTCCCTTCATCCCAGCCTCCTGGCCAGCCTCACCCCAGCAGCAGGAGCCTCTAGGGAGAGTCTGGGGGCCTCACACCTGCCGCTTCTTTCTCCCTGCAGGTGGAAAAACTTGTGAAATATTTGGATCCCAACGACCTGGGGAGAATCAATTTCAAGGACTTCTGCCGGGGAGTGTTCGCCATGAAAGGTGAGGTCTTCTAGGGGAGAGGGTCTGGGGCAGCGGTTCTCAACCTTCCTAATGCCGGGACCCTTTAATACAGTTCATGTTGTCGTGACCCCCAGCCATAACATTATTTTCGTTGCTACTTCATAACTGTAATGTTGCTACTGTTGTGAACCGTAATGTAAATATCTGATATGCAGGATGTATTTAGGCGACCCCTGTGAAAGGGTCGTTCGATCCCCAAAGGGGTCGGGACCCACAGGTTGAGAACCGCTGGTCTAGGGGCTCCCGGGATCCTGTTCAGTGGGGGAGGCTGGCATGACCCGGGTTTCAGCTCAGACCCCTCTCTATGGGGTCCCTGGAGCCCAGGATGGTTCCAGAAGTGGGTTCTTCCCCTGGCGCCCCACGGAGTCCTGCACCGGAGCTCGGCATGCTGGGGCTGGCCGAACAGTCATTCCTGCCCTTCCCACTGTCTGTCCCCCTCTGGGGAAGGATCCCCTCTTTTTCCTTTTTTCTTTCTCCTGAAGGAGGTCACCTTCTTCTAAATGACCAAACTCCTGAGGAGTTTCCCGGCACATGGCCCTGGTAGTTTTCAAACCAGCAGTTCTGGGCAGAGCTGGGCACGCTAGCTCCCTCTGTCCCTCCTGAGTTTCCTTGATTTGTTTCCTACCCCCACCCCTCTCTAAACTCCCCCAATTCTTCCTTTCCTCCCTGACGCTCCCCTTTAATGGGGCAACATACAATCCCTTTTTCCCCAATGCAGAGGCCAGTTGTGAGAGACCCCAAAATATGATCTCCGAATGTGGCAACTCCGACCGCTCTCACTGCTGCCTGGAGAAAGCGGCCTGAGCCTCCAGCGGGTGGACTTGCTAAGGCCGCCCCCTGGCTGTGAAGAGAACAGTTTGCATCCATGAGTCCCGAGGCTTCCCGTTATCCACATTTCCCTGTCTGTGTGAATCCTCTGTGGGGTGACCCCAAGTTCTGCAGGGGGGAGGGAAGGAAGCAGGAATGACTGCCGTGGAGGTGAGGGGCAAAGGGCGTGAGCTGGGAAGTCGAGGGGACTGCGCACAGCAGGTCCTGGATTCTGAGTGCAGGTGCTTGAACCAGGGCCCAACACCCCCTGCACCTGTCATGTGCCCGTGCTGGGCACCTTGCAGGTTTGACCTTCTCTGTCTGATATGATTTGGGGTCATTTGCTCAGGGACCGAGGAGGGAGGCCACCTGTGTAACTGAGTCAGCAGGAGGTGGAGGGCTGCAGAGGCTCAGCCTCAGGGTAATGTGTGCATCTGGGGTCCCTGCACGTCAGGCAGGCAGTACTGTCTTACACCCCTTCCTTCAAGGAGGCCTCCTTGATTTCCGTTGCCCCCAGCTTGCCTTCTGCACTTGGGAGTCTCCTCTCTGCATCTTCCCTGTAGGTGTTGGTCCCAGAGAAAGCACCTCTGGAGGGTGAGGACCTGTCCCAGCTCCCTCCGCAAAGCCCTGGGCTGTCTTCTCGGCAGCCTGGGTGTCCCAGCTCTGCCTTTGAATGAGCCGCTGATCTCCTGGAAATGCAGGCTCTCTGCCTTCCCTCAGCCCTCCCCACCCAAGGCCTGTTCATCAGAAGTAAAGCTGCCACGCCAGGCGGAGGCTCTGACCCCCACTGTCTGTCTGTCTGTCCACAGGCTGT
Organism: Murina feae; assembly: GCA_004026665.1. Classification (NCBI taxonomy): domain Eukaryota; kingdom Metazoa; phylum Chordata; class Mammalia; order Chiroptera; family Vespertilionidae; genus Murina; species Murina feae. The sequence continues at coordinate 5,598 of PVJC01051874.1, forward strand.
GAGGAGCTGCTGAAGGACGTGCTGTCCATGGAGAGTGTAGGGACGCTGCCCTGCGCCCCGGAGATCCCAGACTGTGTGGAGCAGGTAAGAGCAGGCGGCCTCGGGCCCACCTCGCTCAGGAGCAATGGTGGCACCCCTGCAGCCCGCCTGGCCCACCGGCCCTTCTGGGTCTTCTTGCCTCGGCTTCACCTCTTTAATGTCTGGGGGGCCCAGAGCCCCCTTTGAGCACCCATTGGTTTCAAAGCAAGAACTAGTTTTTGGAAGCAAAGCCAAGGAACCCCTTGGGAAGCCACAGCAGAGAAGGTAGGGGCTGGCGTCCTCACAGAACACCTGGACCCTCACAGAACACCTGGACCCCCTTCTGTACCAGGGAGGAACTGCGCCCAGAGAGGGACAGTGACAGCCTCGGGATTAACAGCAGGCAGGACGCGCTTTTTTTCTTTTCTCCTGTGCCATAACCCCCTGAGCCCACAGGTCCCCATATATTGTGTTTTTTTCCCCCAAAAAAACAACAGCCACCAGTTCTCTGATTCTCCGACACAACTGGGTGTCCAGCAATTCAATTCAATTCTGACACTGTCTACCCAGAGTTGGTACAGTCCCAGGGTCAAGGGCTCAGCCCCACAAGATGGCCCCACTCGGGGGCAGCCACACATGCGGCACCCAGGCTGCCTGTCCCTCTGCTGGCCTGCAAATGTGGGCCATAGGTCACTAGAAGAATGAACAGAGCGCAGGGAAGCACGGCATTACTGTCGAGTGGACTTAGAAAGAGTCAGGAGGCTTTGGCATGAGTGATAAAGGTTTTTTTCAAGGGTCTTTAGGGTTTGCAAAGTGGAAATAGCGAGGAGGCCATGCCCAGAAGTGTTCTGAAGTGGAAAGAAGAGCGGAGAGTTCGTATAGTAAAGAGCCTTCTTGACAAGAACTGGTCCTGCAGGCCTAGCCTCTGCCTTGGCCCAAGATGTGATCCCCTAGATAAGGCATGTCAGGTGGTCTGGATGCGGGAACATTCCTTCCTTAGTCCTTCCGGTGGGCGATCAGAGGTTTATCTGGAAGGCATTGAAGCAGGACTGGAAAGTTCAAAAATTTAAGTTCCCAGGCCAGTTCAAACAAGAACAGAAAGAAGCATTGCCTCAGGTCTCAATCTACTTGATTTTCGTAATTTAGTAGGTTGACTATAGTGACTCCATTTCATTTCTTTACTCTCTTCCTCATTATTATTATTATCAGTTAATTATAAAGGACAGAACTCAGGGACAGCCACGTGGGAAGTCTGCATGGGGCCAGGTATGGGGGCTGAGGGTGGTACAGAGACCTCGTGCCTTCTCCAGTGTCCGCCTTCCCCGTACAGCGTGCTCAGCAGCCTGGAAGCTTTCCGAATCTTGAATCTGGTTGTACAGGAAGAGTTTTTATAACCCAATCTCCAGCAAAAGGGTTGCCTGCTCTTAAGGCATTATTGTCTTTCCAGAATACAAAATCTGGAGGTGACAGAAAAGCAAAGATCACGTTAGTCGAGTTTCAACACCCCCAGTACCTCCCTCATTTCCTCTCTCAAGACTTTGCATGCAAATGGGTTTTCGTTCCTTTTGGTATAAGCTCCTTCTGCATGAACTCTTTTCTGCCCTTCGTATGAGTCTGGCCCTCCAGGTGGCCAGAGAGCCCAGCAAGATGGCAATTGATCGCCAGACACAGTGGGCAGCCTTGTTCGTGAGCACCCAGTAGGGCAGCCTGGTTGACCTGGGCTCGCTTCCTCCCATGGGCTCCCATGTGCTGGCAGAGGGGTGGTGTGGGTGGGACAGTTAAAAGGTCAGCCTGCTGGTCCAGTGGGAACCTGTGGTGGTGGATCGTGAAGGCCTAGAGGCCCCAGGCTCCAGGCCCTGTGATGGGAATGATGGGAATGAATCCCCTTCTGCCTCTGGCTCCTGTTACGTTGGTCTCTGGGCTCCATTTGGCTAAAGGCCAGGAGGGGGAGACCGCAGCTGCTCCTATGTGTGGGGAGCAGAAGGGACCCAGCTTGGGACAGGTTCTAATCCTGTAGGTCTGGCCTTCAGGGCCCTGCTGTGTCCCTGCTGTCCCCTAGGGTTTCAGCTTAAGGCTGATGACAGCCTGGGTCACTGCTTTGGCTTCCAGGAGCCACTGGGGGATGGAAATGTGAGGAGTGGTTTTGGGGAGTGTGCAGGGATGACATGATGGGACAGCAGCCACCACCCCCACCTCCACCCCCGCCCTTCCCGCCCTCAGATGGGGCAGGGGACCTCTGATGTCACCACTGGATGAGGGTCGTAGTTAAAACAGGGAAATGCTTTCGTGTTGGCTGGTGGTAAACAGTGGCAAACCGCGCGTCCTGAGGGCACCCTGCCCCACTCAGCCCTGTCCCCACCCTGTGAGCCCCCACCAGGCGGGGGGTGGCTATACAGAAGGGGCTCTCAGGCTGCTGTCCAGACTTGCAGGTCAACAGGAGCCCATCCAAAGCAGGTGGCACCTGTGATGGGCCAGTTCTTGAACTTCCTGGATGCCACCCTCCCTGCCTGTGTCCCAGAGCCCGTGGGGCCCTGGTACAAAACGCCTCTTTGAGGGCTTGGTAAACCCTTCTGTGGGGCATGTACCCTGTGGGGCAGGGTTTCAATGCAGGGGGTTGGGGTGTGGTCAGAGGGGATGCCGGGTGTCTCTGGTGTCCATGGATGGGTGTCCTGAGCCTTAGGTGCCAGGAAACGCCCTGGGAGTCCTTCTGAGGCTGGCCTGCTCAGCGGCTGCCCACTGGCCTTCTTTTCCACAGCCCCAACCCCCATGGAGTGAGGGTGTGGGCAGGCGTGGAGAGCCACCCCAAGGCTTCAAAGGCGGGCAGCAGTGAGGTGAAACCTGCCCCCACACATGCTGTAAGGTCCTGAGCCCTTGGTCATTCTCCCGCGTTTGCTGATTAGTGGGGACCCCGTAAAACAAAACAGAGCCGCCAGCTGGTGTGGCTCAGTGGTTGAGTGTCGACCTATGAACCAGGAGGTCAAGGTTCCATTTCTGGGTCAAGGTACATGCCCAGGTTGTGAGCTTGATACCCAGTGGAGGGCATGCAGGAAGCATCCGATCAGCGATTCTCTCTCATCATAGATGTTTCTATCTCTCCTGTCCCTTCCTCTTTGAAATCAACATAACATATATTTTTTAGAAAAACAACAAAACAGCCCTAGCCAGTTTGGCTGAGTGGCTAGGGCATCGGCCTGCGGACCGAAGGATCCCGGGTTGGATTCTGGTCAAGGGCACATGTGCAGGAGGCAACAGATCGATGTGTTTCTCTCACGTCGATATTTCCTTCTGTCTTTTCCTCTCTCTTCCACTTTCTCTAAAAATCAATGGGAAAATATCCTCGGGTGAGGATTAATAAGAACAGCAGCCACAAGGAATAGGGCCAAACCACCTGCTCCGCCCGTGTAACCACCATCTCAGCAAATGGTGTCCCCAAGCCAGAAAGTCATCCTTGACGCCCCCCTCCCTCATCTCTCACCTTCCCCTACCCGACCCCAGCAGCCAGCCTGAATCCTCTGGTACCCACCCCTTCCTGTCGCTCCCACTGCCACCCACTGGCTGTCTTCATCACCCTGCCTTTCTCTCTGCAGACCCACCTTCCACAGTTGCCTTAGGATCTTCGTAAGGAGCTGCCCCTAGGATGTCACTATCCTTCTGTGGCCCCTCATCGCCAATGGGATGAAATCCATCTTCGGCACCTGCCCATTTCTCACACACATCGCACACCCTGGAATCGGTAGCTCCCATCTGCTTCTTGTTTTTTTTAAAAAAGCTATGTTCTCTCTTGCCTCTGAGACTTGAAACAAGTTGTCTTTCTCCTGGATTGTCCTCTACCATCGCTGGGCAAACTTCTGCTCACCGTTTAAGTCTTACATAGGTACCTCTCCCTCCAGGAAGCTTGGTTCGCTCTGTCCCAGCCTGCCCTCCAATCTGGAGGAGGACCTGAGCTGAGTTTCGGAGGGGGGGGGGGCCCTGTGCCCTTTATCAGTGTCTTACCTCTCCCTCCAGAATGGCTCCCCTTTTCACGGGGCCCCAGAGGCATCCTCTGAGGAGAGTGCTTTGGCATTTCAGGGCCTTGCCTGAGGTGTCCGTCCCTGTGGAGCCTGGCTGCCGGGTGCACAGGCTCAGGGAGGGAGCATTCCCGGGGTCCAGTGAGCCATGGCTTTGCTCTTCCAGAAAGAGGCCTGCAAAGCCCACAGGAACTCAGGTCACAGGGCTAGGGTGCTCCCTGTCAGAGCCTGAATGTGAATCTCAGTAGCGGGTTCCTCATCTGAGAGCCAGGCTCTAGCTGCAGGAGGGGCAGGAATGCAGAGCAGGTCACACTGACATAACAGAGACCTAGCAAATTCACTCTCCTCCAACTTTTTATTTAAATCTACTTTCAGGGAAGTTGTAAGAGAAGTACAGTGAATACCCATATACCTGGCACCCCAGTCTCACCCATTGTTAGCATGTTGGTACTTTCATTCTCTGCAAACGTGTGTGTGTTTTCTTTTTTTCTTTTTTTGCTGGCTCACTTGAAAGTTAGCTGCAAACATTCTGACACTGTATTCTTTAAAAAAAAAACAAAACATTTTTATTGATTTCAGAGAGGAAGGGAGAAGGGGAGAGAGAAACATCAATGGTGAGAGAGAATCATTGGTTGGTTGCCTCCTACACGCCCCCTACTGGCGGTTGAGCCTGCAATGCAGACATGTGCCCTGACAGGAAATCAAACTGTGACCTCCTGGTTCATAGGTCAAGGGTCAACCATTGAGCCATGCCAGCTGGGCATGACCCTTTATTCTTAAATACTTGTCCATCCCTAAGTGCAAGAATACCCTCCTGATACCGTTATAATAATCTGGACAAAACCACAATATGCTTATCACTTGTGGAAAATTTAACATTGACTCAATATATTATCTACTCTATAAAAGCGAAATAGTAAAATTAACCATTTCTCCGAGACGGGTAAGCCACGCCCACCAGCCAATCAGAGCGGCTGTATGCAAATTAGCCCAGCCAACATGGCGGCCGCCACTCACGGACCTGAGTAAAGGGCAGTTTCCATTGCGGCAGGAGCGAAAGTGAAGCTGCGCCCGCTCAGCTCCACTTAAACTGCCTCTAGCGAAAAACACCTTTGAAACAATGTAACAATCATAGAATCCTCAGGAGCTGAAGGACACAGCAGCCCGGGCCTCACCAGTAAAAGTAACAATTGTTTCATTATAGACGCTGCGAGGTGAGGCAGAGGAGGCTTCCTTAGTAGTTAGAAGGCCGCCTTAAAGGAACAGTGTATCAATTATAGAAGATAAACCAATGCCAGGCCTTAAAGGAACAGCATCAATTATAGGAGAGAAACCGCAGAAACCTGCGTCCAGCCAGCCTTGCTGGGACATTGGGTCAATGGGAGCTGTGGGCAGCCTTAAAGCCCCTCACCCAGCCTGGTCAGGCACGCCAGCAGGTGGACATCCCCCGAGGGGTCCCAGACTGTGAGAGGGCACAGGCCGGGCTGAGGGACCTCCCGAGTGCACAGAGCGGCTGCAGGGCGGGACAGCGCAGGACCCAGGACCCGTGAGTGGGAAAGAGGCAGCAGGGTTGGAGGGCACCGGGAAGCGGGTAAGAGGCGGCAGGGGGTCGGCAGCCTGCTTGGTGGGCTTCCCAGGCCCTTTGCAGAGCATCGGGGAGCGGGTAAGAGGTGGCAGGGGGTCGGCGGCCTGCTTGGTGGGCTTCCCAGGCCC
>PVJC01051875.1:0-11325 GCA_004026665.1 Murina feae
GGAATTAACCTCTAAGCCACTTGGTTATGAGAGTCAGCTGTGTCTACAGTGGGAGAACTTCTGTGCTGGAGACACCCTTATGGGGCTAGAGTTGTTTCAGTGGGGCTTTTATGCTCACTGCATCTGCCCCAAGTGTGTTCCTTGTGGATCTGTTTTGTTTAGGTTAGTCCCACTCTGGCCACTGGGTGGGGCTGGCTCCAGTATCTTTAAGGAGGTGTTGAGTTAGCCTTTGCCTTAGGCTACTCAGTCTTTTATATGCAAAAGCCTCTGATGCAGCTTGGGAGGGGCGGGGCCTCGGGGAGCTTGCAGGGCAGGGCAGAGCAAATAGCTGTGGCGCTTCTCAGCCCTGCGATGAGAGACACCAGGTCTCTGTGTCCCATGGTAATTGCTGCAAGCAACGCTGAGAGAAACCCGCTTTGGATTTCCTCCTGGTGCCAGTCAGTCCCTCTTCTCTGGGTGTCTGGGTCCTCAGAAACTCGCCTGGAACTGGAGTTCAGAGCTGCTGGGAACTTGTGGCTCTCTCCGTTTTGGAAAAGAACCGCGACCTCCGGCACCAGCCCTTTCCCCAAGCCCTGTGCGCGCGCCTCCGTACCTCTCTACTTTGCTTCCACTGCTCCTCTGAGTCTCAGACTCTTTTCTAGTTGTAGGATTTTCACTCAGCCAGCCTTCCTGTGGGTGCTAGTGGTGTCCGTGTGTTCTTTTCGTGGTTTTTCTGAAATAGTTTTTCACGGCTGCATTTACGGTGTTTACCTTATGCCGCCATCTTGCTGTGTCCCTCATGGCTCTTTTAACTTCGTCCCACAAATGCTCAATCGGATTGAGTTCTGGTGATTGTGGGGCCACCTAAGGAAGGTAAAGTCTTCCTCATGTTCTTGAAAGCACTCCCGCACAATAGGAGCACCGTGGCATGGTGCATTGTGTTGTTGGAAGAAGCCATCTCCACTGGGATACACCATCAACATGATAGGATGAACTTGATCAACAGTGATACTTAGGTATGTTGTGCTATTCAAATGTTTATAATGATCTGGCCTTCTAGCAACTTCAGCGGGAAATTATAGCTAATTTGCCTACAACCGTCAGGTTGTCATAATAATCCGGCCACTCAGTGTATACACATATTTACCTTTGATGTTCCATCTTTTTATATGAAACCTTCAGCTATGCAAATGATACATGAGCAAATTTTATAAAATATTTTAACACAATAGAACTATTTAATAGGGTAAAAGACCCCAGAAGCAACTCACAGTAAATAACTTTTATTTATCTTTGCAGTTCTTTTCCCCCCATGAATTTAGATATCTATATTATATACTATTAAAATAGAAAATCTAAGATCTTTCCATCACATTTTTAGTAACTTCTTATTTTTACTAAAGGTTCAATTATGAGCATCTTAATCATGTCAATAAATACAATTTACATTATCATTTGGATGAATGTACCATAATTTATTTAACTAATATCCTACTGCCAAACATTACCTAGTTTTCAACCTTCTATTATACTAGTAAACAGTGTTTCAATAGACATTCTCCTGTGTATGCCATTGTGCACATGAATGATCGTTTTCTTGAAATACACTTTCAAAGGTAGAATTGAGTAGTTCAATAGTGTGAACATTTGAAGGCCCAATTGCTCTCTATGAAGGACATAACAATCTATACACCCAGTACCCAGAGTATGCGAGTGCTCATTTTCTCAACCCTTGCCCACACTGGATATTTTTAATCTTTTTTAGCCTTTGCCAACCTGTAGGCACAATAGGGTAGATCATTGTTGCTTTAATTAGCATTAAGAGTTGTTCTTGAGGTTTATTCATTTACTTAGCAAATATAATTCAAGACCTACTATGTACCAACACTGTATTAGGTGTCGGAGATATAATGGTGGACAAAAATGGCTGCTGATCTTATGGAGCTTACAATCTAATGAAAGAGACAGACATGAATCAAATGACACCATAAATAAGGATAAGAGGGCAACTATGATAAAGTTCATGAAGAAGAAGTACAAAGAACTCTGAGAGCAATAAAATAGGGAACTTGGGCCACCAGGGAAGGCTTTCTTGAAGAAGTGATGATTAAGCTGGTAACTGAAGGGAGAGTTGGAATCATACGGTAAAGCAGGGAAGGAAGCATTCATAGAGGGAACAGCATGTGCAGAGACCCAGTGGTGGGAGGGAGTGTGATGAGGCACTTGAAAGCAATCCAGTGGACTCAGAGCACAAAGAGTGAGTGACAGGTCAGCAAGATGGAAAGGAGCCTGGAGATTCAGGCTGGTCAAGTAGGTTAAGGACTTTGGTCTTTATCCTAAGTACAAAGGGAAATCATTGAGGAGTTTAAAGCAAGAAGATGACATGATTGGATTTGCAGTATGAAAAGATCACCGTGGCTCCAGTGTAGAGAACAGAATGACAGGGAACATGAATGGATGCAGGTAGACCATCCAAGAGAGCAGTAGTTGAGATGAGTATAGCAATGGTGGCTTGAAGCAGTGTGATAATCTTTTAGATGGAGAGCCATGCACAGATACAAACTCTGGTAGTATCAGGACAGAAACCATGGAACCAAGAATCAAACAAAAATGAATCATCACCAAGTCCTGGCCTATCTCCATCTAGTATCTCATTTGAATTTATTTCATAAACCCTGTTCCAGCTCAGGCTTCATCGTCTCCTGCTAGGACCATGTACCAGTCATCTCTGTAGTCTCCAGTGCCGCCACCCCAATTTCTTTTCTGCACCTATTACCACAGAGAGTTTCCTTAATAACAGCTTTATTGAGATATATTTTAATACCCTACAATTTACCTTTTTACTTTTTTTATTTTTTAAATTAATCCTCACCCAAGGATATTTTTCCATTGATTTTTAGAGCGTGGAAAGGAGGGAGGGAGGGAAGGAGGAAGGGAGGGACAGAGGGACAGAGGGAAGAAGAGGGGGGAGAGAGAGAGAGAGAGAGAGAGAGAGAGAGAGAGAGAGAGAGAAAGAAAGAAACATGGATGTGAGACACACCCATTGGTTGCCTCTTGTATACCAGGGATCCAATCTGCAACCTAGGTGTGTGCCCTTGACTTAGAATTGAACCCAGGACTCTTCAGTGCTTGGGCCACAGTTCTAACCACTTAGCAAAACCAACCAGGGCTAATTTACTTTTTTAAAAGGTACATTCAATGGCTTTTAGTATTTCATGGATATGTGCAACCATCATCACTATCTAATTTTAGAACATTTTCATCACGTCAAAAGCCAACAACCCTGTAGCCTTTGGTAGTCACTCCCCATTCCGTTCCAACCTTCCCAGCACTAGACAAATATTGATCTACTCTCTTTCTCTGTAGATTTCCCTATTCTGGGAACTTCATAAAATTAGAATCATACAATATCTGACTCTTGTGACTAGCTTCTTTCACTTAGCATCATGTTTTCCAGGTTCATCAATATTGTAGCATGTATCAGAACTTCATTTATTTTTATTGCAGAATAATATTTCATCGTATAGACATTCCACACTTTATTCATTCATCTGTTGATGAACATTTGGGTTGTTTCCACTTTTGGGCAATTATGATTAATGCTGCTATGAGCATTCATGTACAAGTCTTTGGGTGGACATATGTTTTCATCCCTCTTGGGTATATATTTAGGAGTGGGTCAAGGATGACTTCTCTGATTCTGACATATGGATAGGATAAGTGGTGGTGCTATTCTCTGAGAAGAGGAACACTGGATGAAAATCAGATTGAAGGTCAAGAGTGAGGAGGAAATGATTTTTTTTAGATTTGTTGAGTTTGTTTCTTTTGAAATATCCAAATAGAGATATCAGATGGGCAGTAGGATATATGAGGTTGGAGCTCAGAGAAGGGCTTTGGCCAGGAGGTGCAAATCTGTGCTATATTGAATTTTTACAACATTTTAGTCATCAGAAAAGCATTTCATCTGACTCTATTGCAGTGATCTTTGAAACAAGTTAAGGCATAGCATTTGAAGTAAAACTCAAGGAAGGCGATCCTGCAAAGGCTACCACATATACAAGTTTTAAGTGGTCTAATTTGACTGAAGAATAGAACTTAGAGTACCTAGGAGAGGGTATGAACTGTATATCCTTTACCCAGGGTGTGTATCAGAAAGCCCACAGACCCAAACCTGGTCTAGGAAAGGGGCAGGAGCTGTTTGTGCCTGCCTGAGATTTTTGGCAAAAATAACCTAATTCACCTAACACAGCATTCACTATATGCCAGTACTGTTCTAAGGATTTCTAAAATTTAAACATATTTTATCCTCATAACAACACCATAACATAGCTACTCTTATTATCATTATCTGAATCTTACATGTAAAGAAGAGTCTGAGGCACAAAAGGTTAAGCGTTTGGCCTAAGATCACTTAGCAAGAGGCATACTGAGATTTAAAACCTAAGAGGTATGGCTCCAGAGTCTGGGCTTTTTTTTTATGCCAACCCACATGAATTAGGAGCTTTTGACCAGCTCAAAGTGGGGACTTTAAAAGGATCTACATATGGAAAAGTTCACTTGCTATATATGGAGCATCTTCTTTGAAAGGCAAACAAGATTTGAATAATGTATTCAGGCCAAGAGAAATTTGGTGAGCCCAGCTGTTATTGCCTCATGCCTCATGCCATGAATTTTGCAAGTCAAGTTCACCACATGTGATGGAGAAAGCAATAATTTTCTCTGTGCTCATGTCTTTAATCATGAGCAGTTTATGAGCTATTTAGAAAAGATTGATCCCAAGTATGGAGATTTACTGAGCTGCCATCTCCAATCAAGGACTTTTTGGAAGAAAAGTGTTCCCAAATCCAATTTGTTAGACTTCCAGTGATTCACAGGATTATGTTTTCTTAGGGATGTGATGAGAAATACGGCCCTGATTGGTTTGGCTCAGTGGATAGAGCGTTGGCCTGCAGACTGAAAGGTCCCAGGTTCGATTCTGGTCAAGGGCATGTACCTTGGTTGCAGCACATCCTCATTAGGGGGTGTGCAGGAGGCAGCTGATCGATGTTTCTCTCTCATCGATGTTTCCAACTCTCTATCTCTCTCCCTTCCTCTCTGTAAAAAATCAATAAAATATATTAAAAAAAAGAAATCTGAACACATTGAACTTGAAACTATAGGGGACAGACAAAAGCTCTGTTGATTTGTTCAAGAAAATTCGACTCTAACTGAACATGTAGATTGGGTAGATTTGACTGGAAACCATTCACTTTCCATTGCTAAGCTGTCTTGACTTCAATGCATTCATTGATTTTTAAGAATGCTGCACTATGTTTGGTGGAAAATAAGTTACAGTTGTGTGAGGGGTGCAGAAGAGAGTTTAGGATCCCAGAGCCCAGGACTGGAGGAGGAGGTCTTACTTAGGCTACACATGCAGAGCCAGGAATCTGTAAGCAAAAATGACCAGAGTAATAACAGCAGGGTCCGAGCCAGCTTCCAGGCCTGCCAGACATGGTTGATTGTCCGGTATTTGGTGTAATAGTCATGGTAGGGTGCAGAGAGCCCAACTGAATTTAAGGTAAAATGATGGGATAGTCAGGGTGATTGTTTTTTTAAAATAATATAACAGTTTAAAATATATTTTATTGATTTCAGAGAGGGAGGGAGACAAAAAGAGAGATAGAAACATCAATGATGAGAGAGAATCATTGATCGGCTGCCTCCTGCATGCCTCCTGTTCAACATAATGGACTCATGCTATTGGAATCCAACCTGAGCCTTTGTTGACCATCTGACATTTCTCAATTCATTTTTTTTTGTTATTAGGGTTTATTCTCAGATCTCATCCTGATAAGATAATTTCTTTTAAAAAAATATTTTTATTGATTTCAGAGAGAGGAAGGGAGAGAGAGAGAGATAGATAGAAACATGAATGATGAGACAGAATCATTGATTGGCTGCGTCTTGCACACCCCCTACTGGGGATTGAGCCTGAAACCAGAGCATGTGTCCTGACTGGGAATTGAACTATCACCTCCTGGCTCATAGGTCCACACTTAACTACTGAGTCACACAAGCAGGGTAAGATAATTTCTTTTGTCTAATTCATCCATCCGACTCCTACTGCCATCCAGGTCTCAATTTAGTTATCACCACCTCTGGAGAGCCTTACTTAATTACCTGAGTCTGAATTAGATACCTATCTCCTCCCAGGGTTTCAGAGCATCCCATTGTTCTCTTCATAACTCTGTAGTATAATAGCCTTTATATCTTTCAGCTGGACTACTGCAATAGCTTCCTAACTGGTCTTCTTGCCTCCATTTCCCCCTTCAACACGCTCTCTATACTTAAGCCAAGGGAACTTTTGAAAACATGAGTCTGATCACGTCACACTCCTGTTTTAAATCCCTCTGTGGCTTCCCATTGCTTAGGAGAAAGAAAACCTTCTAAGGATGGCCTAGGGCCCTAAACTATCTCTATGCCCATGTCTTCAGTTTCATTTTATATCACTCCATCCCTCTGTACTCCAGGCGCATCAGCTTTCTTACTGTTTCTTGAACAGAGCCTTTACACATGCTCTCCTTTTGTCTGAAATGCTCTTTCCACTCCGCCCTCTCTTCATTTTGCTGACTCCTATTTAATCTTCATATCTCAAATCAAACATCACTTTCACCATGAAGCCTCCTATACTGATATGCTAGACTGAGTCAAATCTTCACCACCACCCCCTGCCATTATAGGTTCTCAGGGCATAATAAATATCTCCCTAATTGCTCTGATCACAGATGTATTTTTGCATTTATGTGGGTGATTATTTGATTATTATCTATCTTTCCTACTAGAGCATAAACTCCACGAAGGCTCACCATTGGTCTTCAGTACCTAGTCTAAGACTTGGCATAAATAGGTACTCAATATTTGTGGGATTAACAAATCACATAGTGATCCTTGTGTATAGGAAATATGTAAAAGTAGGCCAGGTAGTATTTCTCCTTTTGTTATGGCTTCCAGGAAGCTAAGAATCATATTTAAAGCTTAATCTCGACAATCATATTAATCCACTAGAAATAGCATATTTGAGTTCTCTTTTGATCCCGATATTCTATTCCTAGTTTATTGATGCATAAAATCTGTTTTGGAATAAGATGCTGTGTGTGTTTATGTGTGTGTATGCGTGCAAGCCCTCATGCTCATGTGCACATATGTATAGATGCAAAATGATCAGAGATGGGTACAAAAGAAGACCTTATTTTAAGCAATGATTAATGGTGGTGATGGCGAAGCCAGCATCTCACCAAGGTGTCTGCTATATTTTATCCACCTGTGTCTTATTTCAATCTTTTCACTGGGCTTGTGGTTCATCTGTAGAGGACTGAAAGATCAAGACCTTGTTTCTCTAGATTCTATACCATGTCTAAGGCCTATGTATTAATGTCTTTCAACTCACAGGACTTACTGTTTTCTATAACCTTACTTTATCTTGTGAAATGTAACACATCCAGAAGATCTCCTAAAGCATAAAGATACAGCAAGAACCAATATTTACAAAGCAAACACCCATGTGACCACCTCCAGGTAAAGAAATAGAACATTGGGCCCTGACCAGTTTGGCTCAGTGTATAGAGCATTGGCCTGCAGACTGAAAGGTCCCAGGTTCGATTCTGGTCAAGGGCATGTACCTTGGTTGCAGGCACATGTATCTTGGAGGCAACTGACCAATGTTTCTCTCTCATCGATGTTTCTAGCTCTCTATCCCTCTCCCTTCCTCTCTGTAAAAAAAAAAACCAATAAAATATATTTAAATAAAAGAAATAGAACATTGGTATTTATGGTCTATACTGTATGTTGGATACTGCCTTATGACACATCTGGTATTAATTACTTAAATTTTAGTGCATATATATCTAGTCACCCTACTTAAACAGTAAGTACCTTGAGAATGGAAGCCATGCCTTACATTTCTTTATACCTCCCATAATGCCTAGTGCAGTGCCCTAGGTATAGTAAGTATGCAGTGCATTTTACATGATTATACATTTTAGATTAACTCTATGAGTCTGGGAAGACCTCTGAAGCCTAATTTTGGCAAACAAGAATTATTTGAGGAAACACAAAATTGAATCATGTATCTACATCAGTGTGAGTGAATCGAGGGATGAGGATATTATATCATTATGTGGGCAGTAAGCCCAGTCTTCTTTTGACTTCTGGCTCTTGCCTAATGTATAAAGCCAGCCAAGGATTATTGCAGTAGCTTCCTAACTGGTCTCTGTGTCTCTAGTTTGCCTTCATTCAGTAAGCTGTTCATGTGATGACTCAAGTAATTTCTATAAACATACATCTCTCTGTGTCATGCCACTGCTCAAAAACTGTTCATGCAGTGGTTCTCCAGCTGTGATGTACTTCAGAACCACCTAGAAAGCTTTGCACAAACCCATACTTCTATATGGAAGAGCCTGATTCAGCAGATCCGAGGTGGGGTCTAGACCTCTGCATCTATAAGAAGTACTACAGTGGAGTCCATTGCAGTTGGTTCAGGTATCATCCATTAAGAAACAGGGCTTCAAAAGCTCTTTATTCCTTAAAGGTTGAATCTCCAGCTCCCTTAGTATGGCACACAAGGTCCTTAATAGTGGCCCCTTTTAATGCAGACTCTGTTCCCTCTATGCCACTCCACTCCCATGTCACCATCACATCATTTTCTAGCCTGAACTGCTACAACAGTGCTTTGACTCCTGAGTTCTAACTACTTCATCGCTCTCTGTGCCAATCTTCTCCCCAGGCTGGAGCCAGAGTGACCTTTCAAAATTGCAGATGTGTTCCTGTCACTCCCCTGCTCAAAACCCTCCAGTGGCTCCTCACCATCTAAGGGACAGTTCCTTTCTCCAACTGGTTCAGGAGGCACAGCATCGGGATGTCATGAAATAACTGAACTATTAAATCGCACCACATGAAATGAAATGCTTTTCAAAAGAACACTTCTGTGAGCAGAAAATATGTCTGTATAATGTATGTGTGCAATACAAAGTCATAGCCATAAGCACAGATGTCCATGAAAAATAAACTGTGGAATTAGGCATGATCAGTACTGGGGTTGTCTGTTTAATATTCATTTGCTATTCATTCGTTCGTTTTGTTGCTTGCTAGCACATACACAGAAGCATCTGTTAAAGATTTAGGAAAAATTTATGGTTAAAAAGTTAAAATAGAGAAATTTCTACCCATTAACGGATTTTTTTTTCACTGTGAGCATCCATCCATTTGCTCTGGTATGACATAAAATCGAAGTTCTTTGGCATGACCAAGGGTCTGTCTCGCACTCTACCACTCTCTCTGGCAGGCCAAGACTTGCAATTCCTTAACTGTTCTCTGTCCTTTTTGTCTGTGATTTTACATATGCTCATCTTCCACCATTCCCCACCCCATCCCTTGCTGGCCAGATAAACTGCTACTCATACTTCAAGACTCTATCCAAAGGCTCTTTTCAAGGTGCCTTCCCCTCACCTCTCTGGGTTCCTACCTCCCAAGGTCTTGGTCCTGACTGATTAGATCACTTATCACATGACTGGTTATTTGTGGAGCTACCTGGCAACTGGTCTGGGAGCTCCATCAGGTCATGTCACAGCCTTAGGAGTCCTTGAGTTCTCTGGCACTTAGCACAGTGGCTGATGTGCAGTGGGGGCTCAGTGCATATTTGTGAAATAAACGAGTAAAACTGCAAAGGAGGCAAAGCTTACTTTTGAAACCCTACAGCTCCCTCCCTACAGGGGTTCCTCCCCACCCCTTTTTTCACCCTTTCCCCAGCCCTTGGCACTCCATACCCTTCTGCTGCCCACTGTAGAAATCTGCCAGGATCTACCATTGTTGCTACAGCCTTCAAACTTTTCCCTCAGTAGCCTACCAAACCTTACCAGTCTTGTGTCTCAACCCTCCGCGTTAGATTTCACATAAACCAGTGGTTCTCAAACCTTAACATAAATGAGAATCCCCTGGGGGTCTTGTTCAAGAGTGCTGTGTCCCAGTCCTTGAGGTTCTGATTCAGTAGGTTATTGTTGTGGGTGGTGGTGATGGTGGTGGCTGCAGAGGCTGAGAATTTGCATTTGTAATAACTTTCTAGATGCTGCTGTTGCTGAGCCAAAAAGCACATTTTGAGAACCACCAGAATAAAAATGGACAAGCAAGAGGAATGCAAATAAAGGTGTCCTTAATTCATCTTAATTTAGCCCCTTAACTGAATTTCAGATTCTGTCAGCATTGTCTGGATTTGGTTAATCTCAGATCATTTTCCCTCTGCTTCACCTTGTCATCCTCCTCCCACTTTTTGGTCTTACTTTTCCTATTGTTCTCAGTTTCTTCACTTCACCTGGCTAACCCTTCTCTTTCTCCTTCATAAAGGCAAGGTTTCAGGACAAAGCACTTTTCTGATCTTTTGGCTCCATTTCACTGACCACTTCCCCCTTGCTGTTCCCCCCATCCAGTCTTAGTACCCCCTACCCCAGCAGTCAGTGGGAGCTTTCTAAAGCTTGGCTCCAATTAGGCCTGCTTCCTTCCAGCAGTGGTGGCCATTTCCCCTCCCCAGGGGGTCTGGTTCCACAAACAACATTGGCATGCTAATGACAGTCACCTGCTGGCTCTGGGAAGTCTGCTGTTTGCTCCAGCTTCCTTAAGAACAGTAGGATCACTGAAAATACCACATTTACTAGTACATGCTTCCTTTCATTTAGTCACTCAACAAACTTTGATTGAGCACCTGCTGGACACTGTGCTGGGCCCAAGGGACCCTGCCAGAGTACTTAGAACATGAACACAAGTTCATGGTAGTTCCTGAGGGTCCACAATGCCTCTTCATGAAGGGGATCTTTTTTGTTTGTTTGTTTTTAGTGATTTGAGAGAGAGAGAGAGAGAGAGAGAGAGAGAGAGAGAGAGAGAAGAAGGGAAAGGGAGAGAGAAATATTGATTGATTGCCTTCTGGACACACCCTGACGGGACAAAATCCGCAAATCAAAACAACAATGCGGTATCATCTCACACCTGCCAGAATGGCTGCCATCAACAAAACAACAAAGGACAAGTGCTGGAAAGGATATGGAGAAAAAGGAACCCTTCTGCACTGTTGGTGGGAATGCAGACTGGTGCAGCCACTATGGAAGACAGTTTGGAGTTTTCTGAAAAAATTAAAAATGGAACTCCCATTTGACCCTGTCATCCCACTCCTGGGAATATATCCCAAGAAACCAGAAACACCAATCAGAAAGGATATATGCATCCCTATGTTCATAGCAGCACAATTCACCATAGCTAAGATCTGGAAACAGCCTAAGTGCCCATCAGCAGATGAATGGATTAGAAAACTGTGGTATATCTACA